>NDXZ01002024.1:0-10744 GCA_003055125.1 Paykullia maculata
TTCGGTATAGCCGAATATAGCGCTCTTACTAGTTTTTCACTCAAGATGATAATAATTGCCAGGAGGCAGCAGTAGGTATTTTTTTTTTAAATTTCAGGTGATAGGAATCTGTCCTTACATAACATTATTTTAAAAAGCCGATGAAAGGTTTTTGGTGGAATTGTTTTCCTAAAAAACTTTTAAATAAAAAATGTTTAGAAAAAATGACTATTTGCTTCTAGTTTTGGCGTAGGTCCTCTCCTGATACACATTACAAATATTTAACGCCATTAAAAGCGACTTGTATGGCTAAGCCTTTTTTTACAAATTTAAAGCAATAAATTAAAATTAAGTTTATTTTCTTTTGCGTCTGTGAATCAGTTAGTTGTTGAAAATAACTTTCTTTATATTTAGGTTAAGAGAATGGACTTACAATTATCCGAAAAGAAAAATATGTAGGTATTTGATTTAGCTTACCTGAAAAGAAAAAAATAAAATTCATATAAAATTTTTAGTAAAAAAGGCAATATTAAGTAAAAACTTAAAAAGGAAATAAGTAAAACTGTTTTGTTTTTAAACTAGGAATAACTTAGAGACTCCCCAGTCATAAACAAACAAAAATAAACTATGCTTTTTTTAATATTTACAGTCAATTTATTTTACTACTTTGGCCTATGTCTTCTAAAAAAATTATTTGCTATAATAAGTGCATTTATTTTTATCATAAATCTAGCTTAATAATTTATCTTACAAATTTGTTTAAAAAAAAATTTAATTTGTAACATTTGTCACAATTTGACAGCACATATTAGTTTTTTTTCTCAATTACATTTTTTATTATCAAAAAGTACGGCAGTGTTCCTTAGTAGAAAATAACCAATAGTCAGGACTAAGCCGCCTGAGCGATTTAAGCAGCTGCTTTCGGTTGAAAAAATTAAGATAAGCTCCACTTATATGATAAGGGTTAAAACCATTTGATTACTCATGATCTTTGTTAAAAAATCACTCACGGTCCAATCTCTTCTTTTAATATTTTGGTAATGACAAAGTTGTTCTATAACGGCAACATTAAAAATGCCGAATTTTGGCAGTTTTCCTTATCAAAAATTGTTTTTCATAAACAAAGAAATAACACGAATATAAATTATATGTAAAATATTAATTTCGTTTATTGTAATTATTTGAAAAAAAATAATTTTCCATTGCTGGCTAAAAACTATTAAATAAATATTTACAGCTCTTTTAGTTGAAAATAAAAAAAAAAACTTATTTTGCATTTGCATAAAACATTCATACATAACCAACTAAATACCATGGATATAAAAGTTGTTTGCATAGAAATTTATATTAAATTTATGGATGTTTGTACGTGCTTATGCATATGTTAGTTTAACTTCACAGTATGTTTCCCCCAAAATGATATCAGAAAATGTTGCATATACTCTTATGATAAAACCAACTTCAATAGCAAACAAAACTCTTTGGTATTAAAAACTTATAAATATAAAAGTTAAACAAAAACTGTTTGCAAAAATTTAATATCCGCAGACATTTCAAGGCAATCATAAGCATATTAAATAAATAAGTTTCATTTGAGATTTTACAATTCGGAGGAATGCTAAGTTACGCGTATGTAATTAAGATAATAAGATATACTAAGGAATTTTTAAAATTATTATCATTATATTTTTTATATATTTTCTAAAAATTTGTTTTTTTTTGTTTCAAATTTGTTTCAAAAACTAAAATCATTTTTTTATTTGCAAAGTATTTAATGTATTGATAAATGTTGTAATAAATGTAATTAATTAGTAAATGACAGATTTATTCTATATGTTTTCTTTCTGTTCATCAATATGTACTGCTGCCTGAAATATTTTCAAACAAATCTGATCAATATTTTTATAAGAAAAACAAAATACACCTCAATACATAAATGGGTTGTAGGTCTTTGTGAGTCAAAAGCAAAGCCGCAATTAACGTTGTAAATTCCTTTTTTATGCATATCATCATTAACCTTACTCTCTTGTATTGCTAAAACATAAGATAAGCAAACATGTAATTGCATATATGTATTATTTTCGTAAAGCTAAAAAAATAGCAAAAAAACAATGATCCTGCCTTTAAAAGATATTTTGCTCCGCGAGAAAATAATGATTTTATGACTTTAATCCCTTCAAATTTTTTAGGTTCTAATTCGAACTAAGTAATAATTTAACCGGTTTTAGTAATAAAAGAATATTTTTTTTTAAGGCGACACATTTTCCCTTCAAGGTATGTTTGCACAAATAGTATAAGAAATATCACGTGTTAATATGATTACATATTTTATTCTTCTCGATTTTTTTTTTTTGCTTTTAAAAAAAATTTGAATATTAGACTTATGACGTTTGCTTATGCATATCAGCTGTGCTTTTTGTTTCTACTGAAAAATTTGAAAACCTATCTTAAGACAATATAAGATAATTTTGGGAAAAGTCTCTATTGACATTGTTTAATATATTTTTTTGAGGCCAAAAATATATGTTTTGCAAAATATAACATCACTTTAAGTATATTGAAATTTTTTGTTCTTGTGTTGTAATGGGTGCGAGGCAGTTCAAAATTGTAATAACCTTAAATAAAATATATTTCACTAAGCTGAACAAAAAACCAAGAAATGTTTACACTTATAACAAAGTACATTAATCGAGTACAATTTAAGTAATTTAGCTCACAATCTTAGTCACACAAAATACTCACAATATTTGAAAAAGTAACAAATTTAAACTAAAGGGAGCTTACAAAACTATTTGCCAAGAAAAATACCTACAGAATATACAAACAGGGCTGTCATATTCAATAGCTGCCGGAATTGGATTTTAAAACAACGAAAAAAAATTATTTTGAGTCATCAGTTTTAATAGTTTTAAGTTCGAATTGCATTTAATACTCCGATTCGAACATATGATCAAAATAACGGAATTAATGACACAGATGTATTCACTTCAAGTTTTTAAAATCCAATTCTGAAAGCTATTGGTTTTATGACACCCCTGAAAGGCTTCCTATAAGACTCAACAATAGAGCAAACAACTTAAAATTAGTAGCTTTTGCAAATGAAAAAATCTGTAATGATAATTGATTGATGATACATGTATTAGACGGTAGGTTGCAAGTGTAATGTGCATAATATAAACAGTAAGTAACAACCAATGCATGTTGTTCGAGAGTCAACTTTACTTTAGAAAAAATCGCAAATATGTCTCAATATTTGTATATTTTATTTTACCATTTGATTTAAATATTCAAAACTTTTATAAATATCACTACGAACGTAAAATGTTTTTTATTCGAAAATAATTGCAAAACATCATGTGCGAACTGTTTTAGCTTTTATATAATTTAAACAGCATTTTTTAATATTAATTTTTACTTTATCTGTATCAAATATTCCTAATGTTTTGAATCATTACTGTTTAAATAAAGAAATGTGTAAGTTGGCAGAGACACTTTGTTAAAAGAATTCCATTACTTTTACTACAAGTATTATGTTTAAAAAGGTGAAAAGAAATCTACAAAAAAAATATATATATATAGTAAATGCTACAAAATCTACTGTTGCAACTATTGCCACTACTCTCTTCTCAAAATAACGACTTCACCACTTCTACTCCATTATATGTTAAAGTTAGTTGTTACTACATTTCATTTTAAACGTAGTGCAATTTCTTTAAAAGTGTTAGGGAGTGGCAATTTGGCAAATTGTAGTATATTTAATGTCTTACAAGCAACAAGCCAACACTCAAGCACTCTCTTATTCATTCATTCACTCACTACAAAAACACGCATAACTTCACACTCAGACAGTAACAAATTTGTAGACACCACCCACAGTTTAAATAAAGAGTCATTTAAGGACATTTATACAACTGATTGAATGACTTAAATTTCCAGAAGCTTTATATAATACTCCACAATGTGGGTATGTAAGAATATGAGTGTGTTTAAAGATTTCTGTATGTATTTCTCTGTGAATATATGATAAAATGCCATATAGCATTTTTAATATACCAATAAATCTTATTGCAATAAATTTATATCGGTCAAGATCGACTCTATATTTTTGTATGTTGTTTGTGGTTTTAGGTCAGCCAAAGCTGACTTGTAATTGAAATCAATTGTGTCCAATACAGTGCGCTAGCTTTAGGAAATAATTAACGAAGAAAGATAGATAAAACAGGTTAACAAAGGTTTGAATAAAATAAAAACAATTTCTTTTATTGATTTAATAAATTGTAGTGAATTGATTTGGGAAATAAAATATTCTTCATTAATTCTTTTTTCCCTCCCTTTTCTATTCTGAAACTATTGCTGCACAAATCACACTGTAATGCTATTAATTACTTTTTCAGTCATTTTATTTGCTTATATATATAAACTTATATCTGTTGACTGTTAAAATATTTTCAATATTTTTTTTTTTTTTTTGGAAAAGTCTTGACTTTACTATTGTTGGTTTTTGAATACCAAACGTTTTCTAAGTTCATGTCATTTACAGCATTTTATTTAATCTGGTTGAACCCAAATTATTTCTTAACTTTTGCGCTTAGTTGCGTTAAAAGGAAAGTCATAAAGTACTTATGCGCCATTGCTAAAGGGAAGAACAGAGCAAACGCTGTGATCTTTACAAGGCTAGTTCTTTGCCTTTAATGAATAACCAATTTATTTGGGCAAGTTTACATAATTGTTTGTAAATTTAAACGAGCAAGGTTCTATAAAAAGAGCTTTTAAAAATAACAGAGATGGAGATTTTGCAATAGACTTATATCATAATTATTAGCCAATAACCTTCGTTTTAAGCCGACTGAATTTTATTTTGGAAGGTTATAATATATCACAATTGTCTGAAGGTATATAAGCCTTAAACAATACACCTTTCAAAGTCTGCAAAACCCCTTTTTTTCATAACAGCTCAGTCTTAGTTTTATGCCTTATATAAAGCTAATTTTAAAATAGACTACCTACATAAAAGACGTTTTATTAAAAAGTTTTGCTAAAATTCAAAAAAAAAGTACATAAATTTTATTTGGCAGCAAATATTCTATAGAACTTAAGCTTGAAATAACGTTTATGTTACCATTTCATAACTACGAGAGTTGAATTCAAAAATCTAGTTAAGAATCAAAATGTAAATAAACTACATAATTTGTATACATATGTATTTAAAATTACACCTCAAAAAATTTGAATACAGCATTAAAGTTAATAATTCTTAACCAATTGGGTAATACTCTTTTATATCCTTTATTTTATTTTATTTCCAACAAACTGATTTCCTGTATATCGACTTATAAGAAGCCGGATATTATAATCGTATGCTTGAAAAAATTTACTTAACTAATATATTTTAACTTTGCTTGCGCAAAAGATTTTTCAAACTTATCAAATTCTGTAGTATTTTTAATTTCCCTGAAACTTTTTCTTGCTTCATACGCAGTCAGAATGCGTGAAACGAAAAAAAACGGAAAAAGAAATCGTAAAAAACATTAATTTTTAATTTAAATGTGCATTTTCATCACATGAGTTAGCAAGAGGAACATGCTTCACATAATAAATATGTGTGGAAATTAAAAAAAAAAACTTTACATGCCAACGAAATAACGGTGCGTATAATTAATGTATATGTGTTGGTATAGTATGCAAAACACTCATACGACAGCGGATACCTTTAAGAAATCTACACCAGACTGTGACTGTCAAACAATGTTGTAAATTATATTAATATAAATAATCATAATAAAATATAATTATATGTTGCATAATAAGAAAATTATTTTAAATGTGGGAAAATATCTTTCTCTACTAACGTAAAACGTAAATAGAACGTTACTTGAGTTAAATAATTTTACCTAGATTTTCAAGTATTACAATAGTTTTTAGCGTTTAAGTGTTTTACCGGTTGCTTATGAAGTTGTTTCTCTTGTTAGTCAGCAATTAAAAAGATAAACACATTTTAATTTAAAAAAACTAAATTCCTTTAAGAACCGATTTTAAAATCAAAAAAAAAAAAATAATTATATTTAAATTAACCCTTCGCCATACACATGGCCAGATCTTTTTGAACTTTAAACTTAATTAAAATATATTTATAACTAAGCTACAGACTTGAAAATTTATGAACCCTCAAAAAATATTGTCAGTTATTAGTGTATAAAAACAAAACTGATAAAAATGCGAATAAAGTTATGGTTTTAAGGATATTTTGTTTTACACATCACATTCGTAACACATAGGTCTGGCTTCACCCACGTATATTTATCATTCAAAAACTCGAAGAAAAACTATTTTTTTGCATTTAAAATGTTTTAAATGTAAAAAGCTTATCAACAGCATCTAAAAATGTACCAAACTTATTTTAGCTGTTCGGAAATTTAGAAGAAATATTAACGTGTTATTGTATTAAGACTATATGCAATATGAAGAACGGGATGGTACAGCTTAAATGCAATTTTAACTTTTTTTAATTTCCTCTTAATTTTGTAATATTTATAATAGTAGTTTATTATACAAATGCTAAAAAGCAAAATAAAATAAAATATAGCTGTTTGAATATAAATAGATCAAACAAATTAAATAATTTTCACATGAATACAAAAAACTAGTTAGAGGGGAATATCCAGACCCATAAGTTACGAATGTGACATTTGAAGCATGTGTAGACGAAAGGTTAAAAAATATTGGAGAGAATTCAAAAAGTTGAATTAAAAACAGTTTATTAAAAAGAAACAAAATTTTAAAACATTGTCATGATATACAAAAAATGATGTTGTATCATCATTTTTATCGTCAAATGGAAAATATTTTCTTAATTTGGTATTTGCTAAAATCTTATCCAAAAAAAAAATATTATTTGTTTAAGATCTAAATCTTTTTAAACAGTTTGTTGTAAATGGCAGGATATTTTAAGAAGCATAAAACTACAACAAAAACGAACGGACTGAATGGAGATATACATTCCTCTACCACTTGGTGCTTAGTATCGTTGTTGGTGGTTATGTTTATTTCTTGTTTTGTTTTGAAGTTATCTTATTTTGATGAGACTCTGACAAATGATAAAAACCACTTAAACTTACTCCCCGATGTTTGCTGGCGACATCGTCGGAAAAATTATACCGTAACAAATCTATCAAAAACGTGGTCCCGAGGATGACAAGTCACCGGCTAAATATTTTTTGCACTGACTCACTCAGTAAGGTCCACTCTTTCACCCTAATCTCAGGGTCATAGCATTTAAAGACAAACATACTCTTTGCAATTTAATAAACCTTTAGACGCCCTTCTTATTCAATGGTCATCAAATTTTCGTCCTTTTTAATGGTCTTATTCAACGATTTGCAGTCTATATTATATTTTGTAACCAGCTTATTAAAACAAAAAGTTTTCGAATAATATAAAATGTTATAGATAAAATCAATAATATTAAATTTTTTTAGTAATATTTGTTAAAGTTCCATTAAGAATTTTTATTTCAAATTAAAATTTTAACACAACTAAAAACTGTACACCACTGTCTAGTTTCACAATGACATTTACAATTTATGAGAACAATTTTATTGTACTTGCTTTGCAGAGATGCAAAATTTCTTCAGTTGCAAACATTTATATATAAGATTAAAAATAATATATGTTTGTGTTTTATAGGTTGTCCTTGTCCTATTTCATTACATTCGAATGCAAGAAAACTGTAATTTTGGCAATAAATGTATAAATAAAATTTATATTTTCTATAATGTTGGACCAATACATTTTTATATTCTAAATATATCTGGTGCATAAACTCTATAGAAAAAAAAGAAAGATTCCACCCCTTCATTTTGTACTTACAACAAATAAAACATTTAAAAAATCTTCATGCTGGTTTAGTGTCAAAGTCTGCCTGAATTATAGGTTTCATTTTGCTCTCGCTCTCTGTTAGTTTCTACTCGCTTTTAGTCTTATCGTTATCTTTTAAGTAACGCTTTAGTAGTAGTTAAGTATCAGTATTAGAGTCATTTTAGTTCTCATTTCTGTCACATTCGTCTCAGTTAGAATTTCACTTTATTTCAAGTGTAAGTGTTTCATCTAACTACTTACAACAAAGTGTAAGTATGTTTTTCTTTTTATTTGTGTTTTTTTGTTGGTTTTTGTTTTTATATGTTTGTGCATCTACTTGCTGGTAAATCCTCTTACACATTTGCTAAGCAACAAATACTAAAATTGCTTTAGAATATTTTCTCGATTCTTTTCCTCTTGTCTAATATCCGGGTATTAAATACAAAAGTAAATATTATTTATTTTCCTTTTTTTATTGTTTTTTTTTTCTAAAGAATAGAAAGAAATATAAGTGGAAGTACTGGTATATGTAAGTATACAATTTGCTCTTAAAAAAATTTTTGTTTTATTGACTACAATCCTGCTTAACAAATTGTTTGTTTGTTTTAATTTTATTTATCCTAAATTACATAGTTAAGCAACTGTAGCAACCGCCCTTTTTATGTAAAATTAACTCCAATCAAAAGTGTAGTTATTAGTGTTTTTGTAAAAAAAAGCCTTGTTAAATCGAACGGGAGGGCTATGCCCACCATATTAAACTCTACACTACAATATATAAACTATAGAATTTTTTTCATTACAGATTCTATAATTCGTATAAGTAAGCAAAAATTGCTGTTTATTTTCAACGGTATTTTGTTGGTGTAAGTAATTCCCATTCAAGGGGTTTATGTGATGATAAGTCCTTCCGAATGGTATCAATATGATTGAAATGAAAATTGTTTTGAGAATAAAGCTTTAATTACGTGTAACTGAAAGTTAAATTTAATTCAATTGATTTTGAAGTTTATAAAGTTTTGAAGAATATCAGAAGACATCTCTATAATAATGTCAATATCGCTTTAATTTTATATTAAAATCGCCAATTTTTTCCTGCGTTTAATATTCGGTAAAGGTTTTAGTTATTTTTGTTTCAAAAACATTTAAACGACAAATAATAAAGGGAATGGTTTTGTCATCTTAACATAATGACAATCAGCATCGTACGGACGCTTTATTCTTCTTTACATAAATACAAGAAAAAATTGTTTGTGGTCATGGAACATGATCCTAGATTTTAATATTATATGATAATATCAATTGTTTGCCACAGCCTTATTATTATTGTAATAAGTGTTGGAGGAGTGCTGTAACTATATAAATTGAGACATTAATCAGTTATGAGTATGTTTCGTCAAATGTGAACCCATAATCTGAGTGGTCTGCTTCGATATTCCTCCTACACATAAAAAATAAATATATTTGTATAAATATGCTGTAACTATTTACTAAATTGTAAATAAAACTAAAATTTAAAGCACTTTGTTTATAATACTTCAGAAAAAATAAAAAATGTATCCCAGTGGCATATATATGAATATGATGACTCTAAATATGGCTGTAACCATAATTTGTTTGTGGGAATGACGGTAGTAATTTTGATGACCATATTACTTTTCAGTTATTCTGAGATCATGTCCCATGATCATATCAAAAAATGCTTTTTTGTTTGTACTTCTCCTTAATTTGTAATGTTGTTGTTCATAAAAGACTAATTCTTTGCTTTGTCACATTAAAATTTATTGTCAAATTATGTTAAAATATTTAATTTTAAAGTTTTTTTTTTCTTTACAGGAAAAAGCCTGTTCATTTTTAACTTTTCATAACCATTTTTTTCAATACACAAATCGATTGCTTATAGAATTCAAAAGATAAATTTAAAAAAATATTTCAATATCATTTATATATCTTGTCGCAATTAATGATAATAAAAATCTATTAAAATTAAAATTTTCAACATGTTTAAAAGTTGTTAACAAATATGTTTATTAAACCACAAACTTATTTTCATTTTCAAGGTTTTTATTGGGTCTGTACAAATAAAGATGCTTTATTTGGCCATATTGGTTTTTTTGCAAAAAATTTCACTTTTTCTATTTAAATTAATAACTTTTTATAAGTTTGAACATCGTGTTGTATAGTCGATATTAAACAACGATGTTTTGCGTAATTGTGAAACTCAATCAAGTGTAAAGAAGTGTTAATTGTTTGATGATGTTAACAGCAAATATTATCGTATTTATTGTGGCGTAAATATGTTCAAATGAACCAGTTGGAAATTTTTACATAAGGAAAACTTATAAATGATTTGATTAAACAAAGTGGTTTTTTGAATAGAAATTTATATAGAAAAAATCAAAAAGCCCAATATGAGCCTGTTTTTAAATAGTTAATTTGATATAATCCAAGGTGTCACACTAAAAATTTTGGGTTAGTTTTTTATTGCCCTCCCCAAGCTACTTGCCTTAAGTTATGTGTGTCAAATTTGTTTTTTAACGTATAAACAAATTAAAGCAACGTAATTGTACTTAACAAATAGCAAAATAGGTTTGTAGGAAATCACGGATCTTAAGAAAATTAATCACAACATATACAGCACCCATAATTTATACATTGAATATTGAAGAAGTTAAATTCATTATGACAAACTCATACATGTATGTATATAAATATTTATGTTAGTCAAAGCTTATTTAAGCAAGCTCCATTAGGTTACATTAAAATCAATTAGATTGTTGTATATAGATTTACATTAAGAAAAGTCAGATGGACGGGTAATATAAAGGCAATTAAGATTTAAAAAAATATAGTTTTTATTTTAATAACAAAAAAGTTAAAGAAAAAACATGGTTGAAACATGATCACGACAACC
>NDXZ01002025.1:0-16963 GCA_003055125.1 Paykullia maculata
ATTCGGTATAGCCGAATATAGCGCTCTTACTAGTTTTTCCTCTTTTAAGTAGAATTTAATGAATTTGTGACACATTTAATTTATAAAATATTTCTTATTTATTTTTCATTTTAGGTGAGTGTAAAAAAACATATGAAAAACAAAAATGTTATTTTAAGAAGCCATGAAAAACAAGTTGGTTACAATATGTGTAAGTTAAAATTTGAATTTGAATTTTGTAATAATTTTAAAAAACAAATATTTTTAAATATGATTTTCTTAAGAATTTAATAATTTGTCTGATTATGAGTGGCGTTGTGGTGTCGATTGGTTTCGAAAACTATAGAAAAACGACAAAGGTACGATTCACAAAATTATCCTCAAACATTGCAACGACACTCACAATAGGGGTGTATATTAATACAAACATAATAATTTATTTTGTATTTTTTATAAATTAAAACATTTTCTTAAAAATGTAATAACAATTTATATACATAATTTTTATTTTTTTTATTTAAAATAATAAACTTTTTATAAACAATTATTAATACAGTGGACATAATAATATAAAATAAAAAATATCAAGTTTTATTGCCTGCTTTCAAATATGAAAAGGAATAGAAATAAAACGAATGTTAATCTATTTAAAAAACTTTAATTATAAACCAGACATTGTCATCATAGGAAAGGATAAACAAATTTATTCTAAACCACACCCTACGCTACTATATTTCCATGTCACTGCGAATTATTCTGTTTTCTATAAGCCCTATGCTCCTTACAGGAGTAAAAGGATTTATATATATATTAATAGATTAACAATTAAGTAAAAATAAACAAAATTGGCATTATTTAAAAATACCTTTTTTTTAAAAGCTAGTTCTTTTAATTGTTTAATTTGATATTTTTCTTTGTTTTGCTTCTGTTTCCTGGTATAACTACGGATTGCACTTCGAAAAGGATTTTGAGCAAAATTTTGTATAAATGACGTTTGAAAATATTTAATTAGAGAATGAAAGTGTGAGTAGCCCGCCGAAAGTGTCTCTCTCTCTTTCCTATAGTGCTTTTATAACAATTGCTTTTTTTACAGTGTAGGCCGCATTCGCCCTTTATTTTTATACCCTTCACCTAAGGTGATAAGGGTATATATAAGTTTGACATTCCGTTTGTAATTTATACAATATTCATTTGCGACCCCATAAATTATATACATATATTCTGAATCCTTGCAGATAGGGAAGTCGATTTAGCCATGTCCGTCTGTTGAAATCAACTTTTCTTAGCCCCCTTATGTCGTACAGACTCGTTACTGGTATCAAATAATCAGAAATTTCCCCGAGATCCTTGCTATTGAAAATCCGACAATTAAAGAGATATTTATGTATAAACAAAAAACAATTTTTTTTTAACACAAAAATGATTATATTTGTGGGTATGACGTGCTTATTGGGAAATTTAAAAAAAAAACAATGAGATATAAGCAAACAAATTTTTTTTAGAATCAGCAAAGATATGGACAAAAAACATATGTGGACTAAAATTAATATCATAAAAAAATCAAGTTTTGTCTATAACTTCAAATACCTTTCGAAAATGTAAATACATATGTACATACATAAGTACACGTGGTGAAGGGTATATAATATTTGCCACAGCCGAATATAGCGCTCTTTCTTGTTATATTTCATATAAAAAACTTTCTGTTAGAGCTAGAAATGTAAATATTTATAAGAGACAATTTTTGCGTACATACTACAACACAGCTATGGAAACTATGTTGCCACATACACTCATGGCGAAGGTGGCTGGTTTATTTATAGAATGCTAAATATAATATTCAGAAACCAGACAGAAAACAATTTGTTTTTCTGTTTCTGACAATAATGACTGACCCCTTTTTTTTTATTATCTAACAATTAATTTTTGTGGCAGATCAACAAGACATCAAAGGTGCAAACAATTATTTTGTGTGTGTGTTTTTCTTTTAGTTTTATTAATAATAAGAACCTGAATTTTTTTAGAAATATATTGTTTTTAAAACATTTCAGGTTCTATAGCTTTTATTAATAAATAACTGTTATTGCACAAACTTATTTTATGTTGTTTTAAGACAAAATTAGAATTTTTTTGTTTAAAGTTATTTGAAAGTCCCGTCTTTTTATGATTCTCTTTTATGACATTGCTATAACCTGAATTGAATATTCAAGTCTCTTAAGTTATTTTCAACTTAAATTCAATTCGATTTAAAATTTAGGGTTTCCCACAAATTAATAACAATTATTTAAATAAATAAACTTTAGATATTGACTATCACAGACTAAAATAAACACAGTTTAAAAAAAACAACACCCAGAAACAGCCTTTGTTAGTAAGTAGCCAAGGTTATATAGGAAAAATGAGAAGCGAATAGGAGGCAATTTTTATATAATTTTTTTAATAAGGTAATCTTTTTAGCGAATTAGTTCATAAATTCCAAGATATCCGGCTCTTAAATATCTCTAGTTATGTATTTTCTTCTATTTCTACCGAATTTTTTATTGCACGGTACTGTTCGTTTAAATGTTACAAGTAAAAATATATTTTTGACATCACTCTGAACATACCGCGTTTGACAGTTTGTAATAATGTTGCGATAAGATTTGATTCCACAACATATCTGTTATGCACAACATTAAGAGGAAGAAGAAAGTACTTTTAAAAACTGATTTTGTTACTCCAATCTTTTTAAATAATTTATAAATTTTTTTATTAACCTGTTTTTAACGAAAAATAATAATAAGTTTTAATTATTGCATTTTTATATTTTGTGTTTAATTTTTATATACATAAGTTGCAATGGCTTGTCCATTTCATCGTTTATAATATTTTTTTGTATGATGCATTCGTAACTCGTTATTTATTTGGTATTTTTTGTCGTGTGAAATATCACATGTTTATTGAGAACTAAAGTGGTTTTTAAAGTCACAATTGCACGTGCTTAACATTTTTAAACATTTTCTGTAAACATACATATCTACGTATGTATGTATGTTTATATATGTATATTATGTATGTGTGTATTTATGTATGTTCATAATAGGTAGGAGAATTATTAACGAAAGTTAAACAATTTTTTTTGCCAAACAGAAGAGAAAAGAAAATAAATTGTTATAAAAAGATTTAAAAAAAAGAAAAAAAATATTGATATTTTTATACCCTTCACCACAGGTGACAACGGCATATATAAGTTTGTCATTCTATTTGTAATTTCTACAATATTTATTTGCGACCCCATAAAGTATAAACATATATTCCGAATCCTTATAGGAAGAAAAGTCGATTTAGCCATGTCCGTCTGACCGTGTGTTGGTTGAATTCAAGTTTTCGAGTTCCCATAGGTCATCCAGGGTTGTATGTGGTAACAAATTTTTGGAAATATTTTAGAGAAAACCAGTATTGAAAACTGGCGATATCCACCAATAATGACGACCTTTTTTTGCACAAAAAAGATTAATATTTTGCAGTTTTTGGATAAACTATAGACATATGTTTGAAAAAATTGGACAAATTGGTTCATAATAGAGGGGAAAAACCTATATGGACTAAAATTAATATCAAAAAACTCAAGTTTACTAAGATTATAAAGCTGAATTCACTCATTGTGTCTGAACAAAAATTTTGTCCGAATTAATTTTTTTATATTAAGTTTGACGTCTCTCTTTTTGAAACTCAACATAAAAAAAAAATTTCCGGACAAAATTTTCGTTCACACACAATGAGTGAATTCAGCCTAACTGCCTTTCGGACATGTAAATACATAAGTACATACATACATACATACATACATACATACACTTCCTATTATATACCTGGACGTGGTGAAGGGTATATAAGATTTGGCACAGCCGAATATAGCGCTCTTACTTGTTTTTATTTTCTTTTACATTTGCAAATGGTTCATGTGACCAATAAAGTAGAGTACAAACTTGCCTACATATGTATGTATATTGTTAAGTTATTAGACAAATTCAATTATCACTAAAATTCGTGTGTGTGTTTCAAATGCAAATATTTAATGTTTATAAAAAAAGTTTACTATTTGTTTTAGGTATGACAAAAAAAGTAATAAAAAATTAATTTTTTTAACTTTTATCGTTTCCAGTTGAATGACATTGATTTTTGATGATGACATTGAACTTTGCAGAATATTAATAAATTAAAGTGAACAATTAATATTTGAAGCTACAAACTGTGTGTACATATTTTAAAATCTTGGGACTCTAAGATTTTCACACTAAGAACTAGTTCTATAAAAGTATTGTTTACTTCTTCTTTTTGGTCAAGGACAATAAATTATTATTTAAAAAAAACCACATAGAAAAATATTCATATTGAAAAAATAAATATTCATTTAAAAGATTATTTATTTATTTATTTTTGTTTTGTTTGTTATATTAAATGGATTTCAAAAGCACGACGAAACAATTTTCCATAAATATTTATAAGAAATAATTCTAATACTTTATGTATTAGAGTTAAATTGGTTTTATTTAAAAAAAAAAAAAAATTCAGATAATATTTTATTCTGCGGCCTGCCTGTCCATTATTTATCAACTTATTGTTGCTATTCATATTTTGGTATTTTAAAATTTTATATTTATTCTTATTCTATTTGAATTTTTTTCTTAAAATAACATTAGTGTTAATAGGCCTTTTAATAAATTATGTCTTTCTATCATCCCAACAATATAAATGGCTGGACAGCTGTCTTCATATTAGGCAGCCTCGTTTTGCTCGATAAAATAGTAAAAGCTTTGTCTAAAAAGAAAGGCGATTAAGTGTGTCAACACTTTTTTAAAACCTTACGAAATTGAAAGTAAGTCAGAAAAACACTGCGTCAAATAAAGTTCAATGTTTTTTATGTGTTCTTTTATTTCGCAAAAAAAAAAATCTTAGTTGTTTACAAAAGGTGTCAGCTGGTGGTGATTTAATTTAAACCCATTATTGGGGTTTGTACATAAGAATGTTTAGAAAGAAAAGGCAGGAAGTTAAATTAGAAGGAAAAGAAAAACAAGACAAAAAAAAATAAACATTGTAAAAAGCTTTTGTCATCGTTGAAGAGCATTATTTGTAGCGACTATTTGTTATTCACATTTGTTAATGATTTTTGGAGAAACAAAAATGATAATTGCTAAATATAGGCATACACATGCATATATATATATTTATTAGACGATTGACTGAAACCGATAAACAGGCTAATAAAAATACTTAGTTCTTACCTTTTGAATTTCACATAAAACAATTTTAAAAGCAGCGAATTATTTCGACAAGTTGTCGCAATTATTTTATGTTCTTTTTATCTTTATTCTGGCAATAAATTTGTTTTAAATAATTATCATATATGAATATAAATGTTTGCTTATAAGTCTGGCTATTTAAAAAAAACACTCTGTTTGTGTTTGAGTCTTAAGTCAATAAAAAAGTTGGTCATTTTGTTTTAATGGCATTAAAAAAACAAAACAAAAAAGTATCAAGTGCATCAACGTCATTCGTATTAAGTTGACGTTAAAAATGTTTTAACTTTTTTTTTACATTAATCGATTAAGAGCACAATGAACTGTAAACAAAAATAAAACCAACTACAACAACCAATAAAAAATTAATACTCTTAAACAAAAAAGAAAAATAACAAATTTTAGAGGTAAAAAAAAAATAATTATGCACATAGTTAAATTATTTATATGTATACATGTTCATATATGTATGTATGTATGCACATATATGTTAATGTGTATGTAGATCGTCTTTAGAAGTATCAAGAATACTTTGATTTTATTAATCAAATGTTAATTATAAAATCACGCCCTACAATCGATCATAAACATATCAGCTAACAATTTCATACGAATATCACTCATCCGTTCAAATATAATAAATAAACAAAAAATTGTTATGATTAAAGCGTTATTTTATTGTTGTCTAGATAAAAAAAAAATAATAATCGTAAAACTACAAACTCTTAAGAGAAATTTTCATACCAGGTTCATTTCATGTGGCCGCAGTAATTTTTCCGGCAAAAATTGAATTTTGTGCATTTAAAAAAGAACGCAGTGATGCCAACATCTAAAATATGTCTTTTTTGATAAAATTTCTAACAAAAGCATTAGAGTTATTTAATGAATTTATGAATTGTAAAAAATAATTAAAAACAAACCTTTTGTGGCTTTTGTTTGGAAAAATTAAATTATTAGTTTATTATAAGAGTTAAAGGAGAGAATTATTTTAATTTAAATAAAATGTCACAAAACATGTTTGTTATTATGTTTCTCTTAAAATTCATAACTTATTTTTTTGCTGTCTTCGCAGTATTTATTTGTTTTTAGTTTTTTAAAATAAATTTTCGTTTTTAATATTAATACCGTCAATCTTCTAAATTAACATAAAACTTAAGACGTTTAAGTATAAAATCGTTGGCGTATTTAAAGAGCATTAATTTGCCAGATTCTGGCAAATTTTTGCTTGGGACGTGAAAAATGTAATGAATGGCAACAATTGTTTTTAGACGATTTGCTTTTTTATCCGCAACTGAAAATTGATTTTTAAATCGTTGCATTTTTTTTTTACAGAATTTATTATTTATTTTTTTATACTCAAACCCAGCAAAAATTTGCATTGCGTTGTAATGAGTTTAAATTATATAAATATAAATACAGTAGTTGCAATGCTTTCATTCATTGGAGGCAAGTTCTTACCCCGCCCACTTACAAATAGGGATTTAAATAAGTCATTACCATTGGATTTTTTTCATTGCGTCGTCGTCTATTAATAAAGAAACTAAAACCAATTCTTTTAAAATTGTTTATCACCTAACGGTCTATCCGTGGTAAATAACATGATTTTGGGGCGCTACAGTTCAAAGAAGGGTGCGCTTAAGTTTCAAACGAAAACTTTTTTTACTTAACATTAATATGTATTAAGGTGTAAATATTATGTTAATGCTTCTTTATTTACTATTTTTTTACTAAAACATTTGTCTTCCTGTTTTTATTAGCTACAAAAAAAAAAAATCAAATAATTCAATGTTTTTTTTAACGACTACAAAAGTTATTTAATATTTAATAAAGCATTTTATATCATTTTAATTTTGTTATTATTGAACACGTCATTTAAATAATTAATTAAAACGAAATTCGTTAGAGCATTAATTAAATTTGATTGTTGCATTATCGTATAAATCTCTTGACAATACAACAACAATTAAATAAATAAAAACAAATAATGACGATTTTAATCCTTTTAATATCGTTAATATAATCTTATAAGCTTTTTTTACAACAAATCATCTGTAATTATTGAATTTTAAATAATATATACATATATTTTAAATATACATATATGATGTATATCTGGTTTTAAAAAAAACATAATGAACAAGTTTCCAAAGTTCAGTGACAGAGGAAAGAAGATGCATAATTATTCAATATTTTCGCTAATTTTTCCATAACAGATTCTTAAAACTTTAAAAATTTTTCATTTTTAATAACCAAAAAATATGGCATTCACACATGTTTGTATATTTAATTGAAAAACAAGTAAGAGTGCTATATTCCGCTGTACCAAATCTTATATACCCTTCACTACGTGTAGGTATGTATGTGTTTGCTTATATCTCGTTAATTGTCGGATTGGTGATTGGTGATTTTCAATAGCAAGAATCTGAGGTCCTAACGACATCGAGGGGGGGCTGAGAGATGTTGAACAGACGGACAGACGGACATGACAAAATAAGGATTCTATAAGGATTCTATAAGGATTCAAAATATATATACTTTATGGGGTCGCAAATAAATATTGTAGAAATTACAAACGGAATGACAAACCCATTTATACCCTTGCCACCTGTGGTGAAGCGTATCAAATATGTTTTATAAGTTAAAAGATAACAAAAAAAAAAAAAAAAATTAATATACACATACATACATATGCACATTCATATATTAAATATTAATGATTATTTTTAATATTCAATAAATAACGCCTGATAAACCTAATTGAAAATTTAGGTTTATCAAACATTGTTTTAATTTAAATCCGGTCGTACTTCCAAAATCTATTGCATTAACACAGAAAATATTGCCTTTTTTACTGTTCAATGATTTTTAGTAAACCTTTGACCTTTACTGAATAATATTATACCTCCCTCAATCCAGACAACAACATCTGTTTTAACACCGCAAATGATTAACATTTCTGTTTTTTATACCCTTCACTACAGGTGACAAGTTTGTCATTCCGTTTGTAATTTTTATAATATTCATTTGCGGCCCCATAAAGTATATACATACATATATTATGGATCCTTATAGATAGGAAAGTCAATTTAGCCATGTCCGCCTGTCCGTCTGTGTATCTGTCCGTCTGTTGAAATCAACTTTTCTCAGCCCCCCCATGTCGTACAGACCCGTTATTGGTATCAAACAATCAGAGATTCTTGCTATTGAAAATCATCAAAATCCGAGAATTAACGAGATATAAGCAAAATAGCGCTCTTACTTGTTATTTTATAAGTTATTGTTCATATGTACATACTTATGTATATATGAATGATTGTGTCTACAATACGCATTTGGAAATGAAAAGGAACTTTCTTAACAGTAAATGTTGGGTAGAACGAAAGACATGCTTAAATAAGTTATGCAAATATGAACTTAATAGTTGCATAGAACCAACTAAACCTCACACTACACTACTTACTATACAGTACTTTCAGGTTTGTTATGAATTTCAGTGCACCTTTGATATTAAATCAAAACTATCGTATTTATAACGCTGTGCGTTTTTCAAAAAGCTCTTCGCTATTGAATTAATAGTACTTGTCTGAGCTGTTTCAAAGTAAAATATCAAAACAAAATGTAATTGCAAAGGAAAAGGAAGCGAGTGCAGTAGAACATAGAAACGTGACAAATTAGAAGCCGTTGTGACACAAATCAATGCTTAACTTAATAAAATCAAATCATTAATACAATCGCATAAAATCTAAATTAATTAATTTTTATTTTAAAAAAGGTGTAGAAAACAAAAATTAATTACGATAATAAAACTATGAATTTATATTTAATTACAATTATTATTATTATTATTAAAAATAACTCGTATTAACATGATAACAAATTATGGACTTGTAAAAATAGTCATTTTGTTAATTCCCTACTTACCCTCTACCTTTATATCAGTCTGTGGGCGCTTTTTTTAAAATAATTTTTTTATTTTTAATTATCTTTCTCTCACACATGGAAAAATCCCAAAAACAAATGAAACATCGTATAAATAATTGCAAACAACTAAATAAAAAAGGGTTAAACGCACACGCCGAAACATACACGAATAAATATTATTATTATTATTATTATTATTACAACAATTGTATAAATTAAGGATTCGCGCGACATTTGACTAGATGTTAAACAAAACAAAACATCATTAAAATCATCTGTCAAAAATCGCTGACAGTCCAATGTAGTATATTACACGCATCGTATAAAGAGAGGAAAAAAAATAACACCGCAACTGAGACCATATGAAAACATCAAAAATAACATGACAATTAACTGCATATGCATTTCTCATAATAGCTTTTATTAAAATAAATATTTTTTATTGGGGGTATGCAAAAATTTTAAGCATTTTTTCAATGACAATCTGGCAACCATTTTTTTGACAGCTGATTAAGGAAACCTGAATACTTTACACAAATAGGGGAACGCAAATATTTATTTAAAATGGTTTTTGAATAAACATGTCATTTAGTCATGAAAATATTTAATTAAATTTCTATAAAGTTTGGATAAATTATTTAATTTTAAGTTAATTCTTAAATAAAAAAATATAATTTACTTTTTATAAATAAATTTTTTGTAAGATTTTTGCTAAATTTTGCAACTAAATTTAAGATTAGATTTATGTCCTCTGTCAGCATAAATTTAATTAGACACCCAATACACTGCCATGGTAGTATTATGTCGCATTTAATAGCTGCATTGCCTGACGATGGATTTTAAAGTACAATAAACCCAGTTAACATTCGCTGGGGTTGTAACCTTGAACCAGATTTTGTGTATTTTTAACAACCGTCTGACAATCAGTCGACTCATCCTATTGTTTAAGTAAATTCTTCTGTATTTTTCAATACGATCAGAACCGTGTTTTTGTTTTACATCTCATTTAATTACGAAGAAAATAGAAAAACATGAAGTGCATTTTTTTCACAAATATAACACAATAGGGTATAATATACTACGTTCATAATAGGCTTGCAACAAAGTTTTTTTGTTTGTTTTTGCTGTTATAATTATGTAGTTGTAACTGTTGTAATCTGTCACAAAAAATGTTATAAATTATACATAAAAACTTGAGAGTCAATAACAACTTAAAGCCAAACTGACCAATGGCCGAACGGTCAATTGAACAAAACAACCGACAACATTCAGTTTTAATTTTCAATTAAAAACATTGTTTATGGGTTTTAATGTTTAAAAATAGTAAAAATAATAAAACTGGTAGGTGATGAAACATACTTTTTTTTAATATTAATTTAATTATAAGAAAAAAAAGAACATTTATGAACTGGAGCCAATATAAAAATTAATTCAATATTTTCTTTTAATTGGAAATGAAATGATATTTTGTAGTTGATTTGTTTTGGGGAGAAATTATTCTTAAAAAAATATTTTAATAAAAAAGAAAAATGTTTTTTTTTTACCCTTCACCACAGGTGACAAGGGTATATATAAGTTTGCCGTTCCGTTTGTAATTTCTACAATATTCATTTGCGACCCCGTGAAGTATATATATTCTGGGTTCTACGAATTTTGTTTCTTATAGATAGGGAAGTCGATTTAGTCGATTTCTCAGCCCCCGATATCGAATGCCGTAATTTGCTTTCTGGTACTTAATTCCCTCGAGTTGCTTCCTATTGAAAACCAGTAAAATCGCTTAATAACTGACCGAGATATAAGCCAAAAAAGACTACCAATATTTTTTTTACACAAAAATGATTATATTTGTGTATAAGACATGCCTTTTTGGGAAATTTGAAAAAATTTCAAATTGTCCCAGAATCAGCGAAGAAATGGGTGAAAAACCTATGTATATACATCGGTACATACATACATACCCAGCAAAAATGATAAAAATACAGCAGTTGCACTACTTACCTTTTGGCATTTTAACCCATTACTTTAACACGGCGATGTCATTGGAGGCAAGTACTTACCCCGCCCGATTACAAATAGGGACGTAAATAAGTCATTACCACCCTCGCTTACAAATAGGGATTTTGTGAAATCATTACTTTAATGTCATTGAGCATTCACTCACGAGAACAAGACTTAGTTGAACAAAATTAGCTTATTTGCAAAAGAGGCCTATTAGCCTAATTATGTTCGACTAAATCTTGTTCTCGTGTGTGAATGCTCATTAAGAAACTACTTACTATCAACAAATAAAGCAGCACCTTAGATTATAAATCAGGAATTATATGAGTCAATACTTTTGAAATATTATATTACTACTTGCTTTTAATAAGTTAAATATCCAACTGATTGAATGGGGCTGTAGAACTTATTGTCAATAATGTATTTTATTCGGCTTCCTAAGCACGAAACTGAGGTTTCTTACTTTTGTACTTTACGTTTTACAGAAACACTTAGAAAATACCTTTAGAGTCGGTTTGAAAACCGTTATGAAAGTCGTAAACATCCGTCGAAAATATAAATACTTATAGTTAAAGTATGTTAACCCAAATGAGAATCATAATAACTATTTTAAGTGACTCCTAACAATTTTTTCAGCCAAAGTGTATGCAGCATTTATTTCTTTTTTGATATCTCATGAATTTTTTATTACGTTTCACAATAGAAACCTGTTATTGGAGAACTACTTCTTAGTAATGGAGACGGTATGTTGTACTCATTGAAAAGTATGCTATTGAATAAGTCATTACCCAGTTTTTGCTGAGTAGTGATGGGTATATAAGATTTGGCACACTTGTTTTTATTAACTATAAAAATTTATCCAATACAATGCTAAAAATCATAGATTAAAAATTATTAAAAATAGTTTAAGAAAATTACGTCATATATCATATCCATATGTGTTAAATGTAAATCCCAAAAATGAAGAAACTTGTTAAAATTTTAAACAAATAAAAAAAACTTGAAAGATACATGCAAACATACATACATACATACATATGGATGTGTGTACATGTGTATACATATTTTAAAAGTATCCATTTGATAGCAAAAACTTCATCTAAAGAAAGGTAAAGAATTCTTTGTTAAACCATTTTAACGCCGCTTTTTAAAATGAATATTCAAATATATAAGACATTTTTTTTAAAGCAAAAAAAATAAAAACAAAATAATTTAAAATTCTTTTTCTGTTATAAAAGTCTTCAATATAAAATTCTATTATACAGAGAATATTCTTATCGCTCTTAGTAGTAGTTTTGTTGTCACTCGCCTAAAGAACCAAAGTAATTTAGAGATAACCCAACAAAGACAAGGGCTCAATGATAAGTTAGGAAATATTAAACATTTTAGAATCAAACGTCTAAGAAAGAGTTAAAAATAATAATAGAGCATGCATACACACTTATAATTTTATGATAAAACCTTTTCTAACCTAAATCTATTTTCAATAAGAATTTTTAATAACATTGGGGGAGAATGATTAAATACCTTCTATTTTAATTTAAGCAATTCATTAAAACACATATATAAACAAAATTGTTAAGCTGGTTGTTGTGTTTTATGTGCTTTTAAAATGATTTGGGAAAAACATTTAGTTTAACAATTTTCTTAAGTTCTCAAATTTAAAATTAAATACTTAATTTATGTTTAAAAAACATTTGACATAATAATGTTTGCTGGGAAACAACATACAATTTAGTAAAAGCACAAGGCATTAAATGAGAGTCTTTAAAGAAAATAAGAAATTAAAAATGCGACCACAAAATTTTATTCAAATTTATTTAAATTGACAAACATTTCAAAGTTTATTTTGGTTAAAATCGTTTACTTTTCCAATACAAGTTTCATTGTTTTTTTATTTTAAATTTATTTTGCTTCGCTTGATCATGATCGTAAATAACGAAAAAAAAAAATATACATATACCTATAAAAACTCGCCGCATATCTCGTCACTAACACAAACTCATATACAGGGTAGTGAAATTTATATACCGTTGTTTCTTTAAGTTGCCTTTTAGCCAATCAAAATGTGTTTCTCTATTATGGGAATTATTGAGAGAGACTTACATTGTTGCTATTTTTTACTTTATTCTATTGATACGATATTGATACTTTTTTAAGTTTTTAAGTAATTTTGTTTTTATCTTGACTTTCTTAACAAGATTTCAAGAGAGGAATACCGTTTGGTTGGCTGCCATTGGTTATTGGCGCTATTCTTTATTGTTGCGACTTTACAGGGATTAAGTTTTCTTTTTTTTTTATAAATTTTTAACCGATTAATTAAGAGTATATATTAAATTAAGTTGAATATTTATAGCAATTAATAAGGGCAATAAAAAGTGTACAGTAGGTGTAGAAATATCATCCATATGGATTCTGTGTTGCTTTTATTTTACATAAATGTGTGGACATATGTTTGTATGTAAATCTATTTATATTCCTACTTGCATACATATGTACATATTCATGTATGTACATATGTATGTTGTACATATGCTTGTGGTATATAGAAGTTTACCGCTTTCCCTAAAATTTTAAAATTGGCTTATTGGCTTATATCCATAATATTAACATTTTCATTTATAATTGAGATTTCTTGAAAATTTTTTCCTTATATAAAATTGTTGACAAAAAATGTTTGTACACTGTTGTACATAATCAACTCACTTCAAACAAACAAAAATAATAATCATAAATCGTAAAAAACATCCTAAATGCCCAAGTAAAAAAAATACAATTTTTAACGTTTAAATCGACAAAGTGTCATTAAAGTTTTTGTTAACTCTAATATAAAAAAATTATTTTTTAGTTATTAACAATAAAAAATGTTTACTTTTGAAATGAGAATTTTTTTTAAATAACACACATATATGTACATATGTATGTATTTTTATAGCTTACACCTTTGTGCAGAAATTGTAAAGCCGAAAAAATAGTCAAAAACCTAATTGAAGCGATACCCGTCCGTTTGTCCGTCTTTTCATGGTGCTTTTGTAATCAAAATACAGGAAATTTGGCAAAAAAAAAAAACATTGCGGCCATTAAAAAAACATTGAAAATATACATACATTTATTAAAAAGTTGTTAAACTAATGTCTAAAGTTAAAATCTCAATAAATATTAAGCGCAAATTTTTTTGTTATTTTTATGTTGTTGGTGTAGAGTATTATGCGATAGACTTGACTGACTGAATCTTTAACAAGTGTTTTTACTTAAGCGTAAACAAATTCTTCTTTTAATGACAGAAAAATTATTTTAAATTATTTGTTGTCCTCTTTTTGTTTAAATGTTTAATTAAATTATTATTTCGATGGTATTTATGTATATCCAACTAAAAAGCCTTATACGAATACGTAATTTATTTGAGTTGTTTTCTGATAAAAAACACTTTTAAGAGAATGATTTCAAAAGAGTGTAGTGTTGCCAGATGAGGGGATTGTTTGTTTTTCAAGTTTATTTCAAGTTTTTTTTTGTTTTTGGTTTAAAAAACATTTTTTTTACATAAATAAAAACCAAAATTTAATTTTTTTTATATATTAAAAATTCGTAAAAAACATTCTGATAAAATAATTATTTAAAAATAAAGAATTTATAATTAAATGTGTTTTATATTTGCAAATTTTGTAAATAAAAAAGTGATTGCATTTGTGATATTTAAACATGTTAAAATAAATGTTTCTAAAATATAATTCGCTGGTTAGCAAATACATAAATATGTACAAATATTATTCTTTCATTTTCTGAGAACAGCGTTTTCATATAATTTTATAAAAAAAATTAATAGTCGCAATACAACTCTGCTAAAGTTCTGTTAATGCACGCTCACTCACGGAGATTTTTTTTTAAACTATAGTTGACCTAATTAAAACAAACATATCTATAATCACAATCATGAGTGATCACGAGCAAAATATGCTGATCACGTGAACGGTGCCTTTCTCTACTACAGCCGTTATAAAAACAAACGGTTCATTTTCGGTTTTTTTTATTTGATTTTTTTTACCCACACAGTTTGATACTTCAAATAGTGTTACATTCTAAAAAAAAAAAAAAAAAAAAAAAAAAAAAAAAAAAAAATTGTTAAGTTTCGAAAAATGTATAGGTTTTAGACTAAAATGATATATTTTTTAATTTACAAATAATTTTTTTTTTTTAGTGGCAACACTTACTGAAAACCTTAAAAGAATGTACTGATTGTAACTCTCTTAAAATTTAATCTTTGAATATACTCTTTTTTCATTAAATTGAATTATTTTTTTTTGCTCGTTTAATTTGTTTAAGCAGTCATTCGAGCAAACAAACGAACAAGTGTGTTTGTTATTTTTTTTTTAATTTTTATTTTCAGTTTACCGATCTGTATCGAGGTGAGCGTTTAACAAATTTGAAATCTCAAATTGCCGGTTGTTCGTTACTAATACTAAAGTAGATTCTAGTCGATCGTACATTATTTATTTAAATATTATTTACTACCGCTTATTTACTATCATGTACTTTTTTTTAACCGCCAAATCGTAGCTGTTCGGCGAGTTGTTGTCGGTTTAACATTTCAGTTTATCCGTAATTTATACAAGTGGATAGAAAAAACACTTAAATCAAATTATTTATTTATTAATTTTAGTTCGGGCTTAGTGTAAAAGTGTGTGTATGTATTTGAATGTTTGTGTTACACTTTACAATACATTTTATAATTTTCTCCCGGTTGCCGCTGATAAAACAGTTAAAAAAACAAACACTCTGTTATTGTTGAAAATGTGTTTTTTTTTCACACAAAAAATTACAATGCACGCGCATTATCATCTTTCTTGTCAATTTTTTGAGAAAAATAAAAAATAAGCGATAAAACTAATAGTTGTAACAATTATAACAAAAAATATCTTAAAATTACACAAATTTCGACTCTCTTTTGTGTGTTAATTTTTGTGAATCTATTGAATGTCAGCTATCATTGTCAGCTTAATTGCCATCATCAAGTGTTGCCTGTCGTCCGTTTTCTATAAACTTTTTCTTTATTAAATGGTTGTTAGTTGATAAATGAAAAAATAAAACGTCAAATTATTATAAACAGTGTTTTTTTTTTACCTATATTCATTTTTGTCATTTTAGTTGAAAGATTTGGGTTGTTTGTATCAAAAATTAACAATTTTATTTAGACAATTAATTTTATATACATACATACAAAATATGTGCATATGTATTTATTTTAATCAAATGCTTATTTTGGGTAATAAAAAAAATATTTAAAAAAATGTAAACAAGAAAAAAAAATTTCTTCTTGTTGGAATTAAACATTTTAAAATTGATTTTAATAAAAAAAAAAAAATATGTTTTCTGATTTTCTTTGAGTTTTAATAAATTAATTTAGTTGAAACTTTAAAATAAAAAGATAAAAATAAAAAAAGAAAAGAAAAAAATTAAAAGGAAAAAACTAAAAACGTTCTATTAAATGAAAAACTGATATGTAATTTAAATAAAAAAACTGTATTAGCGGCCATATTTGTTGTTATGTATTTTTTTTACATAATTTTTATTTAATAAACAATTGGTTTGTCTTTAGGCCATAATCAATAAATAATTTCTACTCTTAAATAAATAATAAATACAAATTAATAATAATATGTACATATGTATGTATATAAATTTTAAATTATAAATTCGAAAAAAAACAACAACTCTCCACTTTATTTAAATTATGCCCAAAAATTTAGTTTATTTAATTATACCCTTCACACACACACATGTGTTAAGGG
>NDXZ01002026.1:4252-25925 GCA_003055125.1 Paykullia maculata
AAATTCGAACGGCACACGATATCTAAAGACAAGCAAGCGGACAGTAGCAGAAATACCAGAAAATTTATTGGTTTTTAGAAGGAAGGACAACAAGAAACCTTTGAATGATGGCATTGTTAATTGTTGAATGAAATTGAGGCAATTGAAGTGGTTCACCAGTTATACAATGCAATGTTAAAGGGAACAATAGACGAATTCCCAAAGAGACATTGAATAAATAGAACGTTTCCTCGTTCAAGGAAAGTCAAATGCAAATTTTGAAAGGTTAAGTTTTCCATTGACAAACAAGCCCTTTCACACTATGTACTCAATGAATGGAACTAATAATAGCAATGAATACATAATTTTTAGGTAACGGAGTAGTAACAATTGCATTTTGCCTAAAAGAACTAAACCCCAGTTTTGCGAACAATTGATGCTAAAGTACTTTACACCCGAAATGACTTCCTACTGTGTAATTATTCTTAGAATTTGACAAACCTTTAACAAATATTCAAAAGGTGCAAAAAATAACCGATAAATTCATCATTTTAAAATCAAACAATAAAACAACATGTGACATTATCTAAAACAAACTGCATAAATGGAAATAAAGAAAATCCATCATATTTAAAATTATTCTCATCAACATTATCATCGACGTCTTAATATTTATTTCTTTTAATGTATGATTTTCAAAAAAAAAAAAAAATGGATAGAAAATCTAAAGAAATATAATTCTAAAAATGCATGAAATTCTTTACACACGTGTTTTAAAATAATGTCAAGCCTTGGTAAAACAATATAACCTTAAAATATTGTAGGTCATTCTCAATATCAATAATAAAAGATAATCAATATCTTTCGTAAACTAAAACTTGGACTAATTTTTTTGTTTATTCTTTTAAAAACATTCATTTAATTTGAAACATTTTCTTTTTCACTTAAAAGGTTTTGACATTTAGTGTTTTTCGTAAAAAAAAGGAACAGATTCCCCTCCGCTGTCAAACTCACCTTGATTGATGCATTTTTTTTTTTAATAAAATATATTTTACGCGCTTCATATGTGTAATGTAGTGTAGGTTACGTTACGCTCGTGTGGTTTTTATTGAATGTATGTATGACATACTAGAATGAAATCGGTACAATTTTGGATTATTTTTCTTTATTTTTACAGTTAAAAAAATTGCAAACAATTCATATACATATGTACGTAAAAACAAGCAAATTAACAAACAAACAAACAAAACAGCGCAAATATTGATGGATGACTTTGAAGATGTTACATAATTTTTACAAAAAAAAAGTGATGTATGTTTGTTAAAAGCACTTTCACGGGTTTTTAACTGAAGTTTTTAGGTTTTCGTTCGAATTTTTTAAACTAAAATAAAATGATTGTTCGCCTGACAAGGAATTAGTAGTTATAAACATTGAATTGTTACAAAAAAAAAAATGTTTTTTTAGCTTTTCTTACAAGTGTGTATTAAAATTTTTAATTTGATTTTAGATAAATAAACATTTTTCATATTTTCTGACTTTTCCTTCCTTCTTTTCTTTTAAAGCAAATTTCAACAAAAAAGAAAACTTTCTTCCACACATCAAAGGGAGCTATGCGGGTATTTGTTCTTCAACTTTTTTCCAATTTGTTTCCTAAAAAAATATTTTCTCGCTTAGTTTGTAACTAAATATAGAGATATAGGTATACATACATATGTACATATACATATATTTATATCTTTATCTTTCTTTAATCTCTTTTGTATTTAAACTTTTTCACAAACTTTTTTGTTCCCTTTTTTCTTTCTTTTTTAGGAAAGGATATTAAAAGTCACAAGCTTACACATAAATTTCACAACAACAACACAAATAAACTTAACTCCTTAATTTTAATTGTTGGAATATTTTTATTTGTTTTTTAATTTATTCTTAAGGTGTAGCTTTTGTATTTAAAGATTTGTCTTTGGAAATAAAGATGTTTATAAAATGATATTATTAAAGTTGGTTTACTCTAATTAAAAGTTTCCTGGGCAGGTCTGAAGATTTCTTTCGCACTTTTTAATTTATCATTTTAAATCTTTCCTACCTGGCTTCCTCACTGTTTCTGACTTGTCCTGTCTTTTGTATCCTGAGTTTGAAGAACCCCTTCAATCACTTAGGAATTATCAGCTATACACATATGTATATCCACAAGGTATATACATTTTAAAGCTTTCATATAATCTTCTACAAAATTTAAAGCACTTGTATAGCCTTCTATCTTTTTTATCCTAAATAAATTGAAACACACAACAAATTTTTTTTTCAAAACAGCTTAGGTGTGTTCTTGGTACTCTGGCTTTAATTTGTAACTTTAAAACAGTTGTACTTTGCTAACTGCCGATTTTAATTATTAAATAATTTTATTCCTTTTGAAATTAATTTATTTACCATAAAAAGACTTCCCCTCTTAATAATAATATTATTCTATTTGATTTTTTTCTCCTCATGATTTACTTTTTCTCTTCCTATAAAGACATTGTTATTTTTTACTTTTTCTCCAATCTCTTAATCCTATCTAGCCTCATCCTTTAACTACCGGGATACTAGATTCTTGGCACTTATGTGCATATTTTTATTTATGTATAATTTGTAATTTTACGCCGGAACTGATAGCTCCATGCTACAAAATATCGTTAACGTTACACTTCAATCTAAATTGTGCAATGGGTCATTGGCTGGAGCTGATTCTCCCCCAACCACCATTCATTGGCATTGGTATACATTTTTTTCCTAAGCGAATAAAACCCCGCAGCAACTTCTTATTTTTAATATAATAATTGTTATATTTATTTGCATATGGATATGTACATATGTATGTATGTATGTGATTTTTTTAATAAAAAGTATTTTGTTGTATTTTATTATTAATCGATACTTTAAAATGTTTTAACATAATAGAGAGAAGTTAAAGTAGTTCGAAATCTATATATTTGTAGCTAAAATGTATTCAACCACTCTAAGCCGAAAGATGTAAACATCATCCCATACAAATTGCGTAAACTTCAAAGCCTAACATCTTAAAAGGATCTTCCCATCTCATGTTTTATCTTGCGATTTTTTTTTTTTGTGACATCACTTAGCGATAGTTAATAACAAAAACAAAAACATTTAGGTACAGTTTTGTATGTATATAACTACATACACACATATGTTTTCACATATAGTTAACCATTCATAATCATTTTTGATTTCTTTTCAACCGAAACAACCTAAAGACAAGTGCCAAGTCAATGTCATCATGCAGCAGCCTGTTTGCTGCACACACATAACTAAATACTGAATTTTCAAAAATACGTACCAATAAAATCCAAGTGCTAAAGTACGGCCTACATTAGGACAATGGGAAATCATAGGAATTAAGACGTTAGTTGATTGTTCTAATAACGCTAATAGCTATGCTAATATGTATAAGCCATTAACCTTTTTTCCATTTATTTTCATTCCCTCTCTACTATTATAGTACCTCTTACTTCGATCTACTCTACCTGCTTTCATCTCATCCAATGAATAGAAGATTTAATTCATTCATAAATATCCGCTATTTTGCTTAATATGTGTGTAGTTGTTGTATTTAAATTATAATACGCAAACTGCATTTAAAACAGACAAAAACAACTAAGACTTAAGACACCTACAAGATATTGTGCATTATGAGAAATGCACGTGGCTGCGGTTAAATATTCCTCCTTAAATATCGTAAAACAACAACAGCATTTAAAAATGGTATTTGCTGTCGCCGGACAAGGAAAAATCTACTTACGACAATTCAGCTTCATAAGACATAAAGTAACTGCATCTTTATGCGTGTGTGTGTGTAATTAATGATAAATACTTGGACTTTCCATATGGTTGATTACATCAGTAGAAGCAAGGATCCTTTAGGTATATAAGTATGTATGTATGTATGTATGTATGTATGTGTGTGTATGTTCATATATTTGCTTGCTAATGATACGTTTTTTTACAATTTTTCGTTCTCACTTCCTGTCTTCACTTTATTTGAATAAATAATATTGTTGATCATGATAAAGCGCTTGCTGCAACAAACAAGATGGGTTTTTTCGTTGGCTTAATATCATAAAAACTAAAAACAATACCTACCTAGAACAATGGAACGATTGTAAATTTGTTGAAGGGAAAGCCATAAAATACTTAATCATGAATGGCAACTGGTATTTATGCAGAGAAATTGTACGCACTTCAATGGCTATTGGTTGTGTTGCAAAGTTTTATGGCGTTTTTAATGAAACGAAAAAAAAAAAAATTAAAACCAATTTTCTTCAAAAACTTACCTGTTTCTTGCTCTAAGTATTCACAATATTTTATTGTCTTTAATTGGAACACTGCTATAAATGTAAAGTAGGTTGCGTTTTTCTTCTTTCGCTCTCTCTCTCTCTCTATCACTCTTTCGTTCTATAAATGGCAAGATTTTCAAGACATCTTATTTCCTGTTTAGTTGTTCATTTCTTTGAATTTGCAAAAACGGAATTTCCTATTTTCTTTATTACGCACTGAGTTCTAACCTCTTGCGTTTTTGGAGACGTTCTACATTATTTCTTAATGAAATTCTTTGAAAATTTTCATTTAAATTGAAGTACATAAAAATACTTAATATTAAATTATTTATAATTTCTTTTTTTTTTAGACATGATTTGTCATGTTTGGATATCTGCCTTAATGTCTATCTATAACTACTTTATAACATTAAAATTGACAAGGAATTTCCACCTCGATTCCGAGAATTCAAATATTTTTCAGCATTCAAATTTTTGTAAACGCGATCAATGCGAATGATTTGTAATGAAACACATACATTAGCGACGGAAAATTGGATTGGACAGAAAGTCTTTTGCATTTCATTTAAAACTGTTTATGTCATATGAAAAATATATTTTAAAAAAGAAACTTAATTTTAACAATTTTATATAAAATATCATAACTCCACTTATATACATACTATATTACAATTACTATATTAACATTAATTGATTTCCCTTGTCAGGATGTCAAGTCGAATCAACTTGTTTGTTTATTATTATACTTGCAAAAACAACGTACAATAATAATATTAAATGTTGTTATAGTCTTAATAAAAAAAAATGTTTAAAACTTTACCGAAACTAAATTCTATTCAACTATTATTTATGAAAACACAGACTTATCAGTCAAAAAGTCAAGAGCAAATTTTAAAGGCTTTGGGAAAGATATCCATGTGGAGAGATATGTCTTGCAAAGCTCTTTTTTTAAGAGATTCTCTCAGTAGCATAAAGTTTATCTGCGAACTTTACATTTTAAATGATATAATTGCCATTACCTAACAGTTAAGCATTATTTTGCAAAAATAAGATTTAGAATTTCAAAAACGCACAAATCTTATACAAAATCTAATAAAATGTACAAATATACAAAAGGAATAAAAAAAATATTTAACTTGCGATTTGGAAATTTCAGTTTAAATGCCAAGATTTCAAAGGAAACATCCTGTTCAAAACATCGAAGAGTACTACTACTATTACTATAGTATGGGCTTAATTACTTTAATAAAATTTATGTTAAAAGACTTAAAAATACGTTTCTCAAAAGATGTTCTTAATTTATAATAAATATACAATTTATTTGACGTCTTAATTAGCTGACCACATATTAAGTTTGAAAAAATAGTTTCTTCTTACCGCAAAACTAGTCGCAGAATTACTACATTGCACAGTGGGGGAAATGAACAATTTAGCTTCGAATAATTCAAATTTCAATATTTATTTTGGCGACAAAATGATTTTGTAGTCGATTAATAATACATGTGTTTTTGCTCTCAACATTCACACAACTGTAAAACTTTAAACACAACATATGTTGTACTAACTGCAGCTTAAAAATGTTCTTGCCTTTTTTAACAACTATTTGTAGTTTTTAATAAAAATTGTTGGAGTGACAGAACATTTCTATTTATATTTTATTATTAAAGTTAAAGGTATGTGTTAACTAAAAAAAATGTGTTTGTGGTCTGTGATTGTGTTTCGTGTTTTAGATTCGTTTTTGTTTATAGTTCTTTTAAGAAAAATAATGTTTACCAAAATATTCACCTGCTATTTTTGGGTTGGTGTGAGGAAGATGGCGCTTCTAAAAATGTGTCTGCTATGGAAACCAATGTCAAAGGTCAACGCTTTAAAATTTTTAAAAAACTTAAAAATTACACCTTAAAAAAGGCATGAAATGGAGAGAAAGCCACTGAGCTCGGAGGGTTTTTGAAAAAAAACAAGGCCTGATTAGATGGTGCAATTTTATTGTTAGACTCAACTCCAAGTAATGGAGAAAAAAACATTTTTAAATATTACCACAAAGTTTAAACTAAACATAACAAAAACATAATTTTTGTGTTGCTGCATTTTTGCAATAAAAAACGTCACTTTTATAAAAAAAAACAAAAATGGATAAAAAATACAAATATTTAAAATAGAACATTTTAAACTGTGATATTTTTATTCGTGGATATTGAAAATAAAAAGAAATCAGTAGAGCTTTGTGATTGGGATTAATAGACATTTTAGAATTTGGAGAACGAATCCTTGTGAAATTTTTTTTTTGTTTCTTAATGTAGTTATAACCTCGTTTTTAAATACTTACATATGTTTAAACACAATAATTTGAAATACCTTGTATATTAAATATCTTATATATTTTATACTTACATGCATAAAAAAATCTCTACATTTATTTGAATCTGAATTTTGTCGTTGATTTTGGTTTTTTTTATACCTTTTACCACAGATGACAAGGGTATATATAAGTTTATCGTTCCGTTTATAATTTCTACAATATTCATTTGCGACCCTATAAAGTATATATATTCGGGATCCTTATAGATAGGGAAGTCGATTTAGCCATGTTCGTCTGTCCGTCTGTCCGTGTGTATGTTGAAATCAAGTTTATGTAGCTCCCATGGGTCACCCAGGGTTGTATATGGTATCAAACTTTTGGAAATGCTTTCGAGAAAATTGGGAAAAAAGCAAAAAAAAATGTTTGTGTGTTTTGAAAAAAATTTACTAATATACACACACAGAGAACGTAGTGAAGGGTATATAAGATTCGGTATAGCCGAATATAGCGCTCTTACTAGTTTTTCTTTAATTTTGTTAAGAAAGTTATTTAAAAAAAGATTCATTGTATATTTTTTTTAAACACTTTTTTTGCAAAAAGTAAAAAATTTCAAAATAAAAATTAATTTTTTGATACCAAATATCACTTCTACTTTAAATATTTTGAGAACTAAAAAACGCTTACATACTGGTAAATATTGTAGCAAATTTATATTTAACTTGTACATTACATATACACACAAATACATATGTATGCATAAAAAAAGTTAAAATATAATTTAAAAATAGGTTCAAAAAACTTTCTATGATAAGAAAAACTGACATACAAAGCCTTTGTATAATTGAACCAAGTTGTAATTTTTGACAATTTTCATATTTTTTAAAGAAGGCAACAACAACAGTATTTACACAATTTCACTGAATTTAAAAGGAAACGAGACTAGCGAAAATTGAATTAACTTTCACTTCAGTAATTTGTGACTGTTAAAAAGACCCCTTTAAACAAATAAACAAAACAATGTCTTTTTCCCTCTTTTGTCTCTTTAATGATATGGCTGTAATATATTTTTCTTTTTAGATTGAATAAATTAAATCTTTTTGAATTGAGCTCTTATCTGTAGCGAAGGTAGTTTCACCATTTGTTTTAACTTCCCCACAAATATATGTACAAGCTGATAGATAATCATATTAAAAGCCTACACACACAGCATCCAGCAAACCTCCAACAACAAAAACATAAAATATAAAAAAAAATCTATAATTTGCGTTTAAAAAAACCCACCGAATGAACAACCAACAACCCCTCTAAAAGTTAGGAAGTGAAACACAAAGTTTATTTCAGTTTAGGCAGCAAAACAAAGTAATTTACCTCCATGATGCTAAATTGTATGCGGCTGTTTTACCCCCCTTCCACCATTACAAAAATGACAAAGTGACTTAAAAGAAAAACAAAAAACAAAAAAATTAACAAACCCCAATGGTTTTTGCAGACACACAAATACACTTTAATGCCACATTGATGATGGTACACGAAGGAAAATCATCAAAAACCCGCAAAGCATTAAGGGCGCGTTTTTAAAACACATACATTCGCACACCACACTCACTTACGCATACATATTCAATCATTCATTTAAAAACGTACACATCCATCCATACTTAGGCCACAAAAACATACCAAAGAAATATATATTAATGCGTACAATAAAATGTCAGAGCTTTTAAGGAATTGGTATTTCTTTTTCTTCAATTGACTGGATTATATGTAGATCCTCTATACTTTATTTTGGACGTTGTGATACCTTAAGAAGCCGTCATTAAAAATTCGCGAACAACCACTCTGTAGGAGGTACAAGTTTTAGGGGATGGAAAAAGAATAAGAACAGTGTCCGTAACTATCGAACAAATCCGTGTATATATATGCATTTCTATATCTGATTAATTTAAAAAATTGTGGGACTAAATTATATGGTCAAAACAAATTAGTTTTTGAGTGAAAATTAAGGTATTTTGCTTATATCTTCATTATTTAATATACATACTTATATGTATATATATTTTGTATTTGGTAAATTTTTTTATTGATGATAAGTATGTATAACAAATAAATAACAAATTTAAAAGACAAGATAGAAATAACTTCACCAGAGGTGAGAAGGGTATATAAAAATTTGTCATTCCATTTGTAATTTCTATAATATTCATTTGCGACCCCATAGAGTATATATATTCTGGATCCTTAAAGATAGGAAAGTTGATTTAGCCATGTCCGTCTGTTTTTCTATCCGTCATTCGTCTATTCATCAAGTTTTCATAGCTCCCATAGTTCACCCAGACTTGTATCAAACTTTTGGAAATACTTTCGAAAAATCGGTATTAAAAACTGGCAAGATCCATTAATAACCGGCTGAGATATAAGCAAAAAAGAACGACTGCCTCTTTTTGTTCTTTTTTTATACAGAAAATTATTGTTTTGCAACTTTAGGATAAACTACAGATATATTTAAAAAAAATTGGACCATTTGGCCAAAATTGGCCACACATGGTGAAGGGTATATAAGATATGGCACAGCTAAATATATCGCACTTACTTGTTTTAAATTAAAAAAGGAACTTAAAGAATAATAAATTAATTTTAAAACATTTTTAAGTGAGAGTTTTTACAGGCAACTTTTTAAACGTTTCAAAAAGGATCCAAAATGTTTTATGTTTGTGTAAGTAGCAACTTTAAAGGCTTATAACTTTTGAAATAATGAAACGAATTCATAAATTTTTTGTGCACTCTTTTGGCATATATAGGGTTACCAAATTTTTCTATCACGTAAAGAAAAATATATAAGCGTATGTAAGAAATTGCTTAATCGAAGATCAATTAACATATATTACAATTTTCGCATGGCATTAATCTAAAAAATCACGTAAAAAATTACCTTATTGGGTTAAGTATTAAGTATATTTAGTTTATTTTAACCTTAACGTTATAAATAACTTATATTTACCATTCTTGGGTCCCTTTTCAATGCTTTTACTCTTTTAAGTTCCTTCTCCTCCTTTTATTAAAAACAACAACAACAACAAAAAAACATTAACAAAAACCATTCCAGCCATACTTAAATAAAACAATAAGTTTTTAAGATAGCAAAATATTTAAGGCCTTCGTCGTTGCCTTCTATAACAACTTTTTCTGTTTTTTTTTTTTGTTGGTTGGGATTTGAAATTTTAGTGTCGAAAAAATGCTTTCCATTGGGGGTTTGTTAGTAGGTAAGCGTAAAATTCACAATTACTATACACTCTAATACACAGATACAAAGAATACGCATACACACTTTCATACATATATACGTACGTACATTTGTATGTACATTTATGGGATGCCAGAACAAACAATGTTATTTTATATATACATACATACATACATATGTATTTACGACTGTATGTGTGTTGGTATATACAATTCACTAAGTTTTATTATAATCGAGACAAAAATCAAAGCCCTAAAAATTGTTTTGAGGGTCATAATAAATAACTCCCTTTTAGGTCGTCATCAGCATCTACCCATCATTATATTATATGTATTTTATACATATGTATGTTAGTAAGTATGTTCGTGGTTGTATATGGTCTCATCCTTATCATGGGGTGGTTTTGTGTTAAAGTTTTTTTTTTATTTTATTTTATTTTTTCCGTTCCTTTATTTAATGCGAGTACAAATGGCATGAAAAGGCCAATATGTACCACAAGAGCAGTCATTTAGCTGTTAGATTTTTGTTTGTTTTATTCTTTGGGAAAAAAGTTAAAGTTTATATTTCAAAATGATGCCTTTCATGTCTAAATTTTACACTTTTTTGTAAAACTTAAGATGTACAGTTATGGCGATTGCAGCAATTATTTGAGGTTAATTCAATTTCCGATTTAAAATTTTTAACAGTTTTAAAATCATTTAAGTGACTTCCGAAAGTGGGCCTTATATTTATTAGAGCTATTGCCAATAATAAACTTAAACTTATTTGTGATTAATCACATTTCGATCGCATGAGTTTTTTGATGGTTTTTTATATGTATTAAATTTTACTTCGATGCCAATATCTTTAAGGCTAAGAAGCGTTTGTGTGATTTTTAGTAGAAGGTTCTACATGGGAGCTAGGACCAATTACGAATCTAATCGAATTAAAAAAAAAAAATATTTGGTACAAATGTTTCGAAAACATTTTAAACCAATATCATTATTTTACCAGTTCCAGCAGTGGGCCTTATATGGTAGCCAGCGCCAATTTTAAACAGAAATCTCTACGAAACTCATTTGTGGAAATTATATCTTCTTCTCTATCAATATATTATACAAAGGCTTGTGATAATAGGTTTAATGAATTTTTAAGAATTTTGCTTAAATAATAAACATATATGTACATATGTATGTATGTGTTTTTTTTTTTTATTTATTTAAAGCTTAATTTCGGTATTCATTTGTATGCGGACAGCATATGATCGTAAACCGTTTTCAGTGAATTTTACAAATATATATCTTAACAAAATTGATTTCAGAAAATTTCATTGCATTGCAACCCGTAGACAGACTAAGAACACAAAACCCCTTATAATATTCCCATTAACGATTGTTAACATTTAGGTTTGAAAATCCATACTCAGAGTCTTATTTTTATTATTTTTTTCGAATTTGCACAGATAATAATTATTATTTAGTACTGAATCTTATCTACCCAACTAAAAATTTTGATTTTTTTTTACTTTTTCTGACCGCCTTTTTGCAAAATGTTTTAATATGTCGTCAGCAATTATTATTATTTTAGTTAGAATGCGACAATCTTCAACTTTGCATAGACAACACTAAACCGTTGTCTTGTCTTTGTGTAATGACAGTATTTAAAAGTTTTTGGTTACTGTTCACTTTAAATATCCAAACTAGCAATTCCATATGACAATTACGTTAACCATTAGTTGCTCTAAGCAACAGTTATATTATTTTTTGATGCTATGCTGGGCTTACAACTTCCATAGCAAAAAGTCACAGGATGCGTTAACTTAAACAGGATAAAAGTTTGATAGGACTAACGTTTTGACTGTCTTATATATATCAGCTCATACTAAACTATTCCATGCACTTTTGAATCAGTGTAACTCTTCTAGATACTTTTATTTTAAAAATGTTTAAATAAATAATTTGGATTCCATATAAAATAGTTTTTATTTAAATAATATTTTTCTTTTCAATATTTCGCCACTCCGTTGTGTGGCATCGTCAGGAAATTATAATTGTTCTAAAGTTTAATACACACTAAACCCCCTAAATATTTATTTGAGAGGATTCGTTTTTTCCAATCTCCAAGAAACCACAATATTATAATTTCAAGGCATCAATGCTTAGTTTCCGAATGGACATTTTTTATTCATGCCGCTCGTCTTTTGAACCTTCTTCCACTTAATCAACAACTAAATCGCAATGCTGATAGTTTCAAAATGTTTTTATATAACCTTTTTCTTAATTTTATATTAATAAGAAAAAAAAAAAATAAATAATATTTCGGTTTGGTATAAGAAAAGTTATGGATGCCTTTGTTCTAAATATTTTATCCTAAATGGTCTTGAATTTATTTATTAATTTCCTAGTTTGAGTATTTCTTTTGAACTTGCTGTAGGATATTCTTGCAGCTTATTTTTTACGTGCTCACTTTTCTTATTTCAAACCGAAATATTAAACTTTAGAACAACTATAATTTCCTAACGAGTGGCGAAATATTGAAAAAAAAAAAATTATTTAAATAAAAACTATTTTATATAAAAATAGACCTTAAGCTTTAATAATTAATTTGTAAAAATATTATTAAAAGAGGTCAAAAAACTAGAATATTTTAATTTGGATTCCGATATTAATAAAAGTTACTTGAAATTTAAATTGTAAAATAATGTTGATTTAATCAAATTTTTAACCAAAAATATAAAAGTTGTAGATTAAAGTATGTACATACATATGTATGTATATCATAAACCAAATTTTTATAATAAAATTCCATTCTAACGTATTGAAAATCTAACGCATCTTATTTACTTTAATATAATATGGGTAGGATGTTTCTTAAAAAGATATTATAAAATCAACATTAAAAATGTAACCATTTTTGTGTACGTGTGGACTGAATACGATTTAATAGAATATATATTGTACAAGTTGAAATTATAGAAATAATTTTTATAAAACCACAACGACAAACAATAAGATGCCGCGATGTCTGCTAAAAGTGGGAAGCCATTGTGAAAACAAAACCAAATATACGTAGCAACAACAAAAACAGCACTACTACCAGTAAAAAGACACCCCTTATCAACCATGAAGATTGTTTAACACAGATGATAGATACTCTCTTGCACACAATATTGCAAATACTCTCTTAGTTATTTCGAACAAATTCATGAATGAAGCCTCAATAGCACGATTCAGAGTGATTTTCATTTCCCTGACAAACACACACACACATACTAAAACAAGTGATTGAGAAATGTAAAGATTTTGAGCTGGTGTGTATGAATATGTGTGTGTGTGTTTTTGTTTATGGCTGTGTGAGTTTGTGTGTTTGTGTATGTGTGTAGGTATGTTTTGTTTTACAAATAGGCAGCTAAAGTGCATAACCAAAAAGGACATAAAGGCTTTCACTTTCGCTCTCTCTTCACATTTTTTATTTATATAATCTGCGCATTACTGTTCGACAATCAGTTCCACTACGGATCTTAACGAGTACACATACGAACAAATATTTTATTGACAAGAAAATATTAGAAAAAAAAAGTAAAAACAATTAAGTGAAAGTGTTTATGTACAAAAACGAAATAAAAAATATTTTTTATATAGAAAATTTAAATGAAAATGTCTACCTTTAACACGCATCCATCGCAAACCTACTCCAGACTCTTCCGTCCTTGGGATTGTAACACCCATTTATCACCTATTAATCAAACTAATAAGGAAAATCAAGTTACCAAACGTTTAGTAAAACCTGAATATAGTTCTTCCGAGGATGTCACTACTCCTGCCACTGCTGTGGTGAAAACCGAAAATGCCTCTTTCAGTAGCAACGAAAGTGATCGTGAATGTGCTTCCTCCAGCAGCTCTTCCACAAAAATATCCAGCCACGAGGATACTAATAATAACAGCATGCAAATGGATTCTTCCCAGATCTCAACACATATGACAAATGCTTTGGTACATCCTGTTTCCTATTCTGGACCTCATCTATATGGCTCTATAGAAAATCATGCTCCTCATTTACCTACAAATTCGCAACATCCTTCCCATCTTACAACCATGACTCACATGATACCCTCCATCCATGCCGCTTCAGCTAGCGGAATGTACTATGCTGCTGCCGCTGCTGCAGCAGCCAATGGATTACCTACAGTGCCCACTACTAGTACTTCAGCTGCTGCTGCCGCCGCCGCGACATATGGTTTAGATCCCTACGCCTTAAGTTTAATGGAACAAGAATATATCCGAGTAATGGCCGAAGATGCTCACTTAAAGGTTGTCAATGCTCGCAAGCAAAGACCAAAGAAATTTAAGTGTCCTCACTGTAATGTGGCCTTCTCCAATAATGGTCAACTGAAAGGTCACATACGAATTCACACCGGCGAAAGACCCTTCAAATGTGATGTTGAAACTTGCGGCAAAACCTTTACACGCAACGAAGAATTAACCCGTCATAAGCGAATACACACCGGCCTAAGACCCTATCCCTGCACTGTCTGCGGTAAGAAATTCGGTCGCCGTGATCATCTCAAGAAACACATGAAAACTCACATGCCGCAGGAGAGACAATTGGGACCAGCCATATTCGTGCCCATGTATCCTTATCTCTATGGATACTAAACTTTGCCAACTCCAAAAACAACGAAAACAAATCACACAACTGCAAAGCAAAGCTGAGCATAGCCTTTAACTCTACCATTAATTCTTCAATGTTCCTACAAGGGTTTCAAAAACAATTAAAACAATTTTGAAAAAAAAACGCGTTCGCACGCATTAAAACGCTAACATCATCATCGTCATCATCATTATTGTCTCTCAACAACGTAACAAACCAATCTCAATTACCTCATTTTACGATAAAATATTTATACATATGTATGTATGTACGTATGTATATAATATGTATACATAAATTAATATTATCCTGTACCTGGCGAAACTCTTATATTAAAAATAAACAATAAAAAAAAACAAGCATTAAGCGCACAAACATTTAACCAAGTACAAGTAGATATTTCTACACCAAAAGAAAATAAAATCAATAAATAAATATTTATTTTTTATAAATGTATGTATGTAGTTATCTACTTATCTTTCTATCTATCTACATATATAAATTTCTATGTCTATCTGTATTTACTTTGTTTCTAAAACTGCGACGGTGTTTTTTCAATTAGAATTTTTCATAATTTTGTAACATGTGCATTTCTTTTCTAAAAACAACATTTAATTTTAGATTTTAATTATATTTTTTATATTTTTTAGTTTCTTTATTTTATTTTATTTTAAAAACTGCTTTAGATAGAAATTTTAATAAAAAAAAAATGTAAAAAAAGTAAATATGTATATAAAAAACTCTGCAATTATAAAAACAATTTTGTTATTCTGTGATTTTACTTGATAAGTAGTTGCTGAGATACATAAAAGATCTTACTATACAAAGCATCACATACATTTTTATGAGGAGGTCCCGAGCAATGTCTAAATAAGTGTTTTATTTTGAAAAGATTTAGTCCGGCGATAGCGGCTACCGACTATACAACAACAGGGCAAACTGAAGAAGTTTAAGAACTTCCATTACAACCAGACATCCATACATAGTTTGACGTAGCCGCAGTAATAACGGAGTATTTAATGTAATAAGTTCGTAATATTTGGGTTATATGACGACTTTATTCACACAGTTTATAAATTTTTGACTATGATTTATAAGCAATAAATGTTTGTTAATCATTAAAACAACAACCCTACACCACAATATAAAAAATATAAAATATTTTATCCCTATTCCAATATTTTTATGCGCGCTTAGGTAATTTTCAGTATTGGCCCTTACATAGAAGTCAATTATAGACCGATTCTCTCGTAAAGATAATCCTACTATTATAATTAACAAACCAGATGCTCGTTAATGTTACACTAAAAATATATTTTTCTAAATTGCCAGCTCAAGGTTTGTTTCGTTTTTCAAATTTATTTTACCTTTTTTACTCAGTTTGTCATAACATATATTTATGACAAACTGAGTAAAAAAAGGTAAAATAAATTTGAAAAACGAAACAAACCTTTGTCATAACATATATTTATGACAAACTGAGTAAAAAAAGGTAAAATAAATTTGAAAAACGAAACAAACCTTGAATATAAATTCCTTTTTATAAAAATTGTTTACTATTCTTACATTCTTCCTTAAACATTTTGCTCAGTGTGTTTAACATAAACTTATTTTTTTTTTCTCCTGCAATTGCATTTAATTGCGTTGACACACGCAGCGCCAGCAGCATTTTGTTGTTCAACTACAAGTGGGTGGATATTCATAGTTCGACCCTTGTTGCTTTGGATGATTTTCGAGATTGAGCCTTATTTGTTACATAGAATTATGTTTTCTCTCAGTTTTAATATTTTCAATAATCATACCCTTCATCACAGGTGACAAGGGTATATACATATGTATGTTTATGTTAGTTTGTCATTCCGTTTTAATTCCTACAATATTAATTTGCGACCCCATAAAGTGTATATATTCTGGGTCCTTGTAGATAGGGAAGTCTGTTCGTCTGTCAGTCCGTTGAAATAAACTTTTCTCAGCCATTTTAGAGTATCAAACAATCAGAAATTTCCCTTAGATTATTGCTATTGAAAATCACCAAAATTCGACAATTAACGAGATATAAGCAAAAAAAAATTTTTTTTTACACAAAAATTATTATATTTGTGTGATTAAGACTTGCCTTTTGGAAAATTTCAAAAAAATTACCGAAATGTAGGTGACCATTCGAACAGTTCTGTATTTGAAAACTCTGTTCCGTATTGATTATTCTAATGTAAAAACCCTTAAAATGTTCTTTATTTTATTTCGAGTTCATTATTTATTCTGTATTTTGTTAAGTCAAAATAATATTTTATTAAACATGTTGCCATCATTTTTGTAATAACATATCGTTAAGTAATAAAGTTTTACGTATGTATGTATTTATAAGGATGTCCGAAAGGTAGTTAAAATCATATAGATTTTTCGTCCATATCTCTGCGGGTTTTGGGCCAATCAGTAAATTTTTTCTCAAATGACCCGGAAGGCATATTAATTTTTGTGTGAAAAATTAAAAAAGAAAACAAGTTGTTGCTTTATTTTGTTTACCAAAACAGTTGATAACAATAATTTTGACATTGTTAAAGTATTTTTGCAACGAATTTAATGTGTTTTGTTGTAGCGACGCTATTACCTTTTTAAACCTACCTTAGGAGTTGAAGTACTAAAATGGGTTCTTTTGCATGAATTTCCATGTTTTTATGAAAACCATTAAATATATTCATTTGAAAAAAAAGTCAGTTGTGTATGTATATGTATGTGTGTGAATTTTTTATGTTAATAATTTAACTGTTATGTTCCTTTATGAAGTTTTTGTTAATCCTTTTTTTTTGTATTTTTCGTACAACCTTTTTTTGTTTTTATAAAAAATCAGTGTATTTAAATGAATCTGTATTTGTTTGTATGTACCAGAAAAAATTAAAACCATAGTTTGATTTTTCCTTGTTCTGTATTTTGATTAAAAAAATATGGTCACCGTAGATATAGGCAAAAAAAATTTTTTCACAAGACATGCTAAGAAATTTTTTTTTTGCTTATATCTCGGAAATTTTGTTTGAAATTCCCCAAAAGGCATGTCTTACACAAAAATAGAATAATTTTTGAGTAAAAAAAAAAAAATATTAAATAGGTAGGTAATCGTCTTTTTTGGTTTATATCTCGGTCAATTATTAAGCGATTTTACTGGAGCAAACATCTCAGGAGAATTTTTGATTGTTTGATACTACTAACGCGTCCATACGACATCAGGGGGCTGAGAAAACTTGATTTCAACAGACAGACATCGCTATATCGATTTCAGAATTCAGAATATACATATGTATATACTTTATGGGGTCGCAAATGAATATTGTAGAAATTACAAACGGAATGACAAACTTATATATACCCTTGTAAACTCTAGTGGAGGGTATTGGCCCAGAATTAGCAAAGATATGGGCGAAAAACCTAAATGAACTAAATTAATATCATAAAAAAATTAACTTTTCTAAGACTTTAAATACCTTTCGGACATGTAAATACATATATAAGTATAAATATACATATATACACATGTACATACATACATAAATACACGTAGTGAAGGGTATAAGATTTAGCACAGCCGAATATAGCGCTCTTACTTGTTTTTTTCAGTATTTTAGATCAAAAAAAAAATACACTTAAAGTGCACTCTCGATAATGTAAAGCCTGATGTAAAGATATTATTTTTACAGCGACTTTTCTAAAATATAAACAAAATTCGAAATGAGTAGTATGTTATTCAATATCTGTGTAAAGGTGGATAAGGAAGAAAGAAATAAAAAAAATCATAAAATATAACAGAAAAATTAAACTGAGAAAAAAATATTTATACTATTCTCCTAAGAAAGACCGACACAGTTTGTCTAGAATTTTTTACATTTCTAAAAGGAAGCAATTTATAAACTGCAGCACAGTGATTTCTAATAAGTTCACATTATCGCAAGTTCACTGTATTGATAAGAACGATGCGAATAACAATCCCGTTTCTATCTTACAGCTAATGATGATGCCTTTAACTCTCTATTATTTTAAATTATGAATGAATGCCGCAAAGTATCAAAAGGAAAGTCTGTTTTCCAATAAAAGGGTTGCAATTTTAAAAGTTTAATGCCAAAACGTAGTCAAAGTAAAAACTGCATTAATCAGCAAAAAAATTTGTTTTTTTTTTAGATCATTAAAACAAGAAATATACGAAAAACAGCTGGATTTCTAACCAAACTATATGCAAAAAAATACAAGAAAGATTAGAGGAAGGCGAAGAAGTTACTAATAGATGCCAAAATCTGCTGCTAAGTTAACGCCTACAAAATAATTTGAAAATGCAAATGACACAGCTAATTATTTGTTTTGTAGTAAATTTGCTAAAAGAATTGGAATTCGAATATTTTTAATTAACGAGAATTTCTTAGTCATAAAATAACAAAAATTCAATTTATCAACCTATTAAGTAGTTCAGGGATATCCTTAGTGTAAATTAGAAAACAACTTGAATTATTATAGACAATTAACATTTTTTTGAGGACATTAAAGCGACAAATGATTCTTTACTTGTTAAAACAAGAAAGCCGAATCTTTATATCCTTTATCAATGTGTAAATAGATATACGTATATACATACAATATATTAATTTGATTTGTGTCAGTACCGTCACCGAGTGACATAACCTGACAGTGGTCAAACCACAGATTAAATCAGAAAACGTCCAACCATAGCACATAGGGTTATTTTACCAATCTAGCCGGACATTTGGTCAAATGTGAAATTTAAGAAATGTAAAAATCTTAGTACGCAGCTCGACAGACAACAAAATTTTGCATCGTTTAGTGAATTTTCAAGACTTTTGCTTGAGATTTGTCGTTTTGGGACACTGTTGAAGTCAAGAAAGTTGCGTAAATTGCATGGGCACTTATTGACTTTTTACGGTTTTGAGAGGTTTACAATATCTTTTTTTGTGGCTAAACGAATAAAGATTTAAAATTGATTTGTTTTTTTTTTTTTTGTGAAAGAATATTAACAGCTGCTTATAATAATTTTTAGAAAATTTTTTTTTAAATTTTTATTATAAAAAAATTCGTTAAAAATTAACAAAACGGTTTTTTATTCACTTTTTGAGAAGAAAAATAATTTAAAGGTTTTTAAAAGTGAGGGCCGTCGCGATCCTTAAAATGTTATTTTGAACGATAAAATATGAAATATCTGCTTTTAGAGTAAAAAAAAACCTTGCGCGTTTTTGCGCCATTTTTTTTTAAATTTTTGAAAATATCACCTTTTTTCTGTTTTTGCTCATTTTGCATAGAAAAATAAATATTTTGTGAAAAGTAGCAAAAACAAACAAAAAATGTTTTTACGCAGTCGTTCCGGGGAGGGTGGGGTGGTATCGGGGGGATACCTCCCTTTACCCATAAACTTATGCTGACGATAAAAAATGCATTTGCTAAACAAAAGTATAGAAAAGCTTAAAAAAAGTTTAAAAAAAGTAGAATTTTTCAAAGGTAGGATTATTTCTTCTTAGGAAAACTTTTTCCCCTTGATCCGATTTTTTTTATTTTCAAGCTTTATCAGCCTATGCTAAGCTTTACCATTATACATATCTCTGCCAAGTTTAATTGATCTAAGAGCACTCAATAACTTTTAAGAAGCAAGATAAATTTAAAAAAAAAGTGATGTCCGGCTAGATTGACAAAATACCCCTATGTGCATCGCCCCTGTGTGAATTGCAAGAAATACACAGGCAGCAAATTTTTTGTTATCACAAGTTCTGATAATAGAACAGGCCCCCTGCTCAAGAGCTTGGGCTATCTAGTTCCCTTGCTTACAGGCCTGCTGACTGCACAGCAGCTTACTTAAGAGAAATGGCTGGCCGAAGTCTGTAATACTCGTAAAAGGTGTATGGCTCAACCGTCAGCACAAATTGACACCTCTTCCTGCTAATTCAAAATTCAGGTGACAACTACACCACCATGTGCATCCCGAAGGGACCTTACCAATAACCAGTCCAGGACAAGTCCTGGGGGCTTACTGCTTCCCGTAGTACCAGAGAGATTTTGGTGAACCACTTAATTAAACTAAAAATGAAATGCCATTTAAAGCTTAAATGGCATTACTTTTCAACAATAACAAAACCATCCGCATCCAACTTTACTTTTTAACACGCTGCCATTATCGGATTTTTCAATTGCAAAGCATTGACGCCGCGATATTTGAGTTTGCTTCATACAATTTGTACGGGCATGAGAATTTTATGACAGATAGACAACGCTTAGCGCGCTGAAGTAAAGATTTTCTTAAATTAAAACAAAAAGCTTTATTCAAGAATGATAATTTTAGATGAATATAGCGCTTAATTTCAGACAAATAGTCCTAATTTGGAAACTTTTTTCTTGTTCTAAAATTTTTAAACAAATTCTTGAAAACAGCACCGTTTAATACTTGCTTTGTCTTATATCGCTTTAAAATTTATAATTATGATTTTATTAAAATTTATGAATTTTAATTATAAATTTTTAAAGAAACATAAATTTGGTGGTTTTCATTGACACAATTTTTTATCAGTTTTTTGCTGCTTTCATATGCCAGTTATTAAAATTTTTTTTTATAAAAACCTGCCTTTAATCCAATTAAATTAAAAATAATATGTTTGTTGAAAAAAACAATCACAACCGCACATTTTCAACAAAAATTTAGGTGACATTAACGCATCATTTATTTTATTTGCCTTAATCGGGATTTTCTCACACATCCGCACAGAGATAAGGTGTCTAGCCGTTAAAAAATGCATGCAACAAATTAAAACAAAAAAAAAAAAATAAAATAAAATAAATGTTGTATACCAAACTCTAGACAAACAGACTGCAAGTGCCCTTTAATAAAACAATTGTACCACCTTGTCATTGAGACAAACAACCCAAAAGTATAAATGATTTTCTGCTAAACTAAATAAAAAACTGATCAATGCTGAAAAGACAATCTTAAAAGAAAAAAATAAAAAAGAATGACAAACTAGCCTGATTTCTACAAAGAAAAAGAAACATACAATTGACTTTATGATTGTGTTTTTTTTTTACATACATACATACAAAGATACATACATAAATACCCTGCAGATAACGAGACTAGTCCATACATGCATGTAAGTAGTAGTCCACAAAGGAGTTGGAGTACTCCAAAACTACTCCAAATATATGGTAAAAAGG
>NDXZ01002033.1:0-13868 GCA_003055125.1 Paykullia maculata
TTCGGTATAGCCGAATATAGCGCTCTTACTAGTTTTTTAACTTTTTTGTTTAAAAGTGTTAAAAAAGTAATTGGTAGTAAACTTAAACTATTTATTATATTTTACCGTTAAATATAATGAATAAACTATTTGTTTTTAAAAGAAAATCTAAAAAAAAAATAACAAAATAATTTGTTATTTTCATTATGTTGGAGAAACGGAATACTTCACGGGTGTTTACTCACGTTTGACTCTCATAGTACATTATTTTATATCTTAATTTTAAGATGCAAACACATTTAGTAAATTATATGTTTTTTAGGTTTATAATTTTTGTTTGTTTTTGTATGTTCTGTCATGTAAAACAAGCCAATTAAAGCCGTGAAAATTAAATTTTTTATGATATATGTAATATGAAAAAATATATTTTTGTTTTATTTTGATTATATAGAAAACTAAATAAAGAACTAAAGTAGAAGATCCTTAAATATTTTTCTTGTGTAAGGCATTTTTGCTATCACTGTAGTCAATTCGACAAAGAGTGACCTTTACGCAACAAAAATAAAAATGACTTTCTTGGTTAAACAAACAGTTATATGGATCTAAACAAATGAAACTAAAATTGTATAATCTTTTCGAGTGATATTTTATTAAAACATGTCGCTCAGTCCTTAAAAACCTGTAATGATTTATTAAATGTAAATACTAAAATTAAACAAATTATTCATGTATTTTTCTAAAGACTTTAATTCTATACAATTTAAAACACATGTCCAATTTGGATAAATGTCATGTAAATGGTTAGAAGAATGGTTTAAAAATGTTCAGTTAAATAAATTTTTTGAATTTAATCTTAATGTTAACACAAAATTTTAATGCAATAGGAATTCAATTCTATTTTTATACCCTTCACACATGTGACAAGGGTATATATAGGTTTGTCATTCCGTTTGTGATCTCTACAGCATTCATTTGTGAACCTATAAAGTATATGTATTCTGGATCCTTATATATAGGGAAGTTGGTTTAGCCATGTCCGTCTGTCCGTGTGTTGGTTGAAATCAAGTTTTCGTAGCTCCCATAGGTCACCCAGACTTGTATAAGGTATCAAACTTTTGGAAATACTTTCGAGAAAATCGGTAAAAATGGCAAGATCTATCAATAACCGGCTGAGATATAAGCAAAAAAGGACATCTGTCTACTTTTTTTTACACAAAAAAAATATTGTTTTGCAGCTTTGAGATAAACTACAGATATATGTATTTGAAAAAAATTGGACCATTTGGACCAAAGGGCCACACATGGTGAAGGGTATATAAGATTTGGCACAGCCACTCTTACTTGTTTTTTTTTTCAAGTCCAACTCCCGTAGTGTAAGTCATTTTTATTTAAACACTTGAAGGGATTTCTTTCTGGCGTCGAGTAGTGGTAGTGATAATAAACAACAATTGAACTTTATGTCAACTTTTTATATTGTTTTCTGCTTATGTTGCCCTTATTATATTGTATTGTATGTACACACATATGTATGTATGTATGTATGAATATATTTTTTTAAATCATCCTTCCTCTGGCTCAAAATCTTAATTAACCACCCGCACCGCACTTAAGCACGTCATACACTTGCATCCCAACCCATAAATTGAAACGATTAGAACTATGCAGACACACACACACATTTACTCGTTTATCATAAACATATGTAAGTAAAGGAACTGTCAAATATTTAGTAAACATTTTAGGGATAAATAGCTAGTACTTTTTTAAATTTTTTTGATGCAAAGTGTTGCAAGATTTAGAACAACAACTATTTATTTGTTATTGTCTTTAATTGTCTAATAGTATTTAATTAGACTCTTTCTTTATAATAATTTTTGTTCATTTCTTTATTTAATTTACTTTTAGTCATTTTGTCACTGCCTTTTATTGATTATTAAATAACATTTCTTAAGACGTCTGTTGATCTTATGGTTGTAGAAAATTTAAAAGCCAAGACTATAAATTGTAGGATAACCGATCATGGACATTTTTTTTTTGTTTATCACAATGTCTCTTCACAGTAAAAATTTTGTTTTTGCTAAAGAGAGCTGTTGGTGTAAAGCTATTTACGTATTGATTTAAATATTATTTTATAAGAACTATTAAAATGAAATCATTATTCATTTTGTTTTTAATGATTTTCATAGTATCAAACATAGTTTTCCTAATTTGGTACTTTTGTATTCAGAAAGCACAATTTGTAAATTTCTATTATGCATCTCTATAGCAACAACAAAGACACTGATATAACACACTACGCGTTAACTACATTTAATTGTATTGTCATACTGACTTTTTGTTTTTGTATTTTTGTTTTACTATTTTTCAATGCTGCCGAGATTCAAATAGTTTACACATAGAACTTGGAATGGTATAAAACAAGACAGCAACAAGGAAGATGCCAACAGTAGCTTTGAAGTTCGAGTTGTAGTTTAGAAAGTTTTAGAATCGTTGAATGAGAACAGTGTTTTAATATAAACTGTCTGAGCAGGAGTATGTGAGTGAGTCGGAGTTAATTTCTACTATAAATAATGTTGGTATGGATTTAAACATATGTGTGCTGCTTCTATATTTTGATATGTTGTTGTTATTATTTATACATATTTGGCATGTTGATTACAGTTTTATGTGCTCTCGCGCACATGCACAAATATAAGGGTATACCCAAATTCACACCATTAAACCACAGCAACATTTAACATCAACAACTGCGCCATCATCACCATAACTACGTTCATGCATGTGCAACAACAGCACAAGTAGTAAACACTTTGTTAGAGTATGAGTTTTAATACAAACATGTTCACACACACACATACATGTGTGTTAATATTCACATGCTCATACAGACAATAATAAATCCCGGGTTATGCCATGATTCGAATAGCTTGACATTTGCCCGAATCTATAAAAACAAACATATATTTATTTTTCCATCCCCTTAAAGAGAAGCATCATCGCAAAACAACACAACACATTATTGAATAGAAAACTGGAGTAGAGAATACAAAAAAAAAAAATATTGAAATACAGTTGAAGGAACAACACCAAATCTACTCTAACACTTTGCACACACAAAAAAAGAATTGAAAATATGTGGACGGACAGACAGACAGCCAAACGAATAATAGTACAGACAGACAGAATGGGTTACACAAGCAGTCAATTGGTATAATTCGTCTTTTGTTTTATGGATTATTTTCATTTAATATTTTCGGTATTTTGAACTTGACTCTGGATGGTGAACTTGCTATATATATGATGTATGCATCTACATATGAATGTATGCATGTATGTACATATTTACTGTATCATGCACACTGGACCTGCATACAAACAAACACCCACTTACACATGCCTCCACAAACAAACACACATTTATTATTCGCAATTGTTTGAAAAACATTTACAGTGCGAAACAAATCTGTCTGCCCAAACAGTAAGTTTTTAACGCAAAGAAAACACATGGTTGTGGTGACCATAATCAAAGGGCATCATACTATGATTGGATTATATGATTGTAGCTAAACTATGTAATGATCGGTTTTAATCATAACAAGTTTAATTAAAATGCTTTTCTTTAACCATATTATGACCATATATTATCATAACTGATATTTTCCATGATCAGAATATAAGTCCACCCACCCATAGTATAGTCCCATATGATCAAACTATATTTCCTTGTAACCATAACATAATTCCACCTAATCATAATATGACTAAATAAAAATTTAACTATAAATTGGTCAATAAATACATTTATATTTTCTCAGATCTGGCTACTTGAGACTTTTTGTAGTATTTTTGTTTATATAATTGTATTGTTAATGATATTTTGATAATGCTTAGCTGTAATTTATATGTAGCTAATTTAAATAAATAAATAAATAAAAAATGTTTTGATAATTTTATTTATTATATTTTTTTAAACAGTTACAAATTTATTAATACTAATTCAGTTGTTGGTACATGATCCGAGGAAATACTTGCGAAACTTGTAAAATTTTCCTGAGCAATATTTAACAAATCGTTACTGCCGGAGCATATGCTTGAACTACAGGGTCTTCTATGGCAGATACATTTTGTTGTGTCCAATTGGATTCCGATGTTATTGGCATATCATTTGCGGCACCTGTAAAAATATAGGCAAAAAGTATATTTTTTAAATTTAAATTTTACTTTAGAATATTCGTATGTACATATGTATGTATGTATCATTTATTATAAAGTCATTGGACAGTACTTGAATTTCTGAGTCTTCTTGCAATTTGTAAAGTTTTTTTACTACAAAAACAAAAAAAGAAAAAAATCAAAAGTATCATGTGAATATGTATGTATTTATGTATTATGGTTTTTGTTACATAGTTTTATATGTATGTATATAGTTCATAATCATCTTTACCATTAAAATGTGTTCCAACTATTTTTTTTTTCCTTTGCCAAAACTGTTTTTATTAGGTGAAAATTTTCCATTTTTTGTAGTTATTGAATTTATGAGTTTATTTCTAAAAAATTCAACGCCAACTGAGTGTGGAAACTGTGATGCCAGATTTCATATTATTAATGTAAGCAATACAATAAGCCAATATTGACAATTTTGTTATACGGTTAGCGATTTTGTTATTAAAAAGGGTTGAATTTATAAATTTATATATTTTAAGATAAAAAATAATATTGCTATAATATATTTTGTGCATATTTTATGCCTTAAATATAAATAATGTATACTTAAAAATTGGGCCAACCTGATGATTTTTAATTACACAGGTCAACAGCAAAAAAAGGCTTGAATAACCACTATATAGATTTGATGCATTATGGCTGCCTAAGTACAAAAATGGTCAAATTTTTCAATTCTATGGAAAAAAATTTTTTTCTTAAATTTTTAAGTAAAATTTAAGATTTTTTTAGACGTTTCTCCACATAATTAATGATAACTCAAAAAACTTAAGTCCGATATTATTAAAATAAACTTTAGAAAATTTAAATTTACATAGCCTTTAATCCGTTTATATATTGTGTTTCAATCGGCTCATTAGTTTTGGAGTTACAATAAAAATTAAAGCAAAAAATATATTTTTTACGTGAAAATAGCTTCTTTTTTTTTTGTTTTAAAAAAATCATAAAAAAATCGAAAACGCAAAAATTTTTCAGGTTTATTACGGCCATAAAAATCGATTGATTATTTTTGAATTTATTCACAATTAAGTGAACTCGCTCATTTTCACAACATTTTAGTCAGTCGTCTTATAGTTATGTAAATCTAAATTTTCTGAAGTATATTTTAATAATATCGGACTAAACTTTTTTGAGTTATCATTAATTATGTGGAGAACGTCTAAAAAAATCTTGAATTTTACTTAAAAACTTAAAAAAAAAACTTCTCAATAGAATTTAAAATTTGGACCATATTTGTACTACTGCAACCATAATACATCAAAATTGCATAATGGTTTTTCAAGCCTTTAAAATTTTTTTAATTTTGTTGCCTTGTGTTATTAATGTATTGTTGTACTACAATTATCTGGCAACTAACGTGATAAAGATTTCTTAAACCGTAATATGATTTATACGTTACATCAACATAATGGCCCATAATCATAGTCATAAACAAAATGTTCTTAAAGAGTCGTAAAGTACACTTTTGTAAAGAGTATACTTTTGGTGTATTATAGACGACTAAAAGTATACTTTTAGCGTAAAAGTCGGCTTTAAATTTAAAAATAGATGAAGCTGTTTTTAACTTACCTAAAAACACAAAACCAGCAGTTTTTCGCCAAAAAAAGCAGCACACATAGCTTCCTTATTTTTTTTAAATATAAAATTAACTCAAAAAGGTCAAAAAGTCTTTTAAATATACCTTTTTAATTTTTTTTTCTTTTCAATAAACAAAAATACTTGAATTTTTTTGGGGGTATGAAATTTTAGTTAGGTAACGTCGGAAAGTTTAATTTGTCTAGTTTTTCAGTATAAGTTTCATTTTCAAGGTTTTAGAAACACTCGCACACAAATATGAAAAAATTCAAAATAGTGCATATGGTAAAAATTGGAAAATCCTTGTCTTGAGGTACAAAATATTTTTTTCATAGATATCCCACTCGCATCCCACTAAGCGACCACAAAGGTCTTAAAGGAAATGTTTTAAGCTTTCTTTTGAGCAAAAAAAAGGCCCATTTTGAAAAAAATTAAAACAAAATTTTATATTGCAAAAAAAATTATTAACAAATTTTGTATTTTTTAAAAAAAATTTTTTTTGGAAAGATTGAAAAAATAGCTATCTAAGCTACTTTGGACAAATTTTCCTAAGAGAATAGGTAATAAGTTACATGGAGGAGAAAAAACACCTGGTTGGCCAAAAGGTCAAATTTTGACCCCTTCTTACTCAGAGAGTTCTTGACCGATCTTGTTGAAAAATTGTCTCTAAGCTACTATTCAATAGGAATAACTATGGTGCAAATTTCATTCCGATCGGAAGACATCGAATTTAAAAGTTGGTCCAATTGACGTGAAATGACCCATATATAAAATTATCTTAAAAAGGGCAATAAGTCCTTTAACTGTTGTTTTTAATTTTAGTTTTTTTTTTTCAAATGAATAAAAATATTTTTATTTTTTGTATTTTTTTGGCATTTCAGTTTTTTCTTTTTTGTTTCATTCGTCAACAATATTAAAATCAGCTGATCAGAGTTCCCCTTTGCTTATATATTGTTACAATTTGTATGAAAACATATAACTATTATATGAATCACCCATTTAAAGCTGGTTTAATTTAAAACATACTTTATTTTTGACTATAATATCAAAAGAATTAATATAAGGTTTTTAATTTAAAGTCATTTTTAAAAAGAACCAACTTTACTTCATAACTATGAATATGGGCCATTGTTTTTTTTTTTGTATATACATATGTACATATGTACACTTTTTAAATGATATTAATTAACACATTTGAATTTTTTATCACTTTTTATATTGACTTTACTACTTATCTCTTAACATTTCATATACCAATTTTTCACTAAATTTAAAGCACCGAAAACAAACAATTGTTAAAGTTTATCATACTTTGATTGCCTTACAACTACACCGTTGTTGCACACACCATTTTATGAATTTTTATAACTTTAAATATAACGTTATCTTTGCGAACAAATCATGTCACATTTGTTTGTCACAACAGGTTTTTAAACATATAATTTTTGTGGATAATCATGTTAAAGTTTTTAATGGTGGTAACCATTTAATAATAATATATAAACAAATACTTAATTATCGTTTACTATAATTTGTTTGCGGTATAAAAATTTTTCGTAGAGAAAATACAAAGGTTGTCGTGATCATGTTTCAACCATGTTTTTTCTTTGCGTGTATATGTTTAAATAGTTTTTCATAGCGTCAGCACATTATTATTTTGACTGTCCTAAGACCCGTTTTAGAAAAATTGAGTTTGGAGTGAATTATATACATATGTTGGTATATTCTTAATATCCTTTCTCGTATTTCAAAACGTTTTAATATTTTATTTAAATAAAGGGATACATTTAATGAATATTGTTTTTTAACATACTTTTATAGGCTCAAAACACACCACAAAACAAAAATATTATTTGCTTTCTTTAAAAGCTAAATACGTTTATAAATAGCTTTTAGTCAATTCAAAGTTTTGTTAAAGTCCGTGGTGAAGATGAACAAAATAGTATCTCAATACCGACTTTTTGGAAGTGTCCAAGTGGAGCTGTTATTCGCCCACCAGACTCGTTTTTTGCTTCACCATTACCAAACCATTTTTTTTTCAACCCAGTTATTAATATTATTCAAGTTGTACAAGATCATACTATTTTTTATGTCTAATTGAGATTCAGTGAAGTGACAAGCGCAATTGAAATTATATTTCTATGTTTATTGATTTCTTGGATACACTGGGTACCAAAATTTATTTTTTAACCGTTTTTACAGACAACTAACCAGTAATTTTTTGAAGCTTTTTTAATATGGTTTGTATCTTATTTAGTTTAACAGATATAAGGTTACCGATGACGAATCAGTAAGTAATGTTTTCTCATTTACTTATATTTCGAAAGCAGAAAAGCACTTTAAAATTAATATTAAAGCTTTATAATATCCGTTTTTGATTTTTTTTTAATACCCGACTTAAAGGATTATTATTTGTTTGTCTTAACTTTAAATTTGATTACGGATAATCATTAATATGAGAAACATAGATTATGGGTATAATAAACTCATAAGACAAACATATAATGATTCTTGGAACCATATATATGATCATGGCATTGACGTAAAATATGACTACAACCATATTATGACTGTGGCAATCATATAACGATTGCAGTTATCATAAAATATTTAAATTGCCTGTGATCATATTACCGTGACCATACTCAACCATGTTTTTTCTATGGGTGTACTTTTATTTCGGATTATGACAGCGTTGCAGCAAATGAGCGGTAAAGAGAATATTGTTTTTAATTTTATGTTAGAAATATTTGACAACCAACTTAATCTGTTAACGTAAAAAACAGGCGTAGAAAACTCGATTGTTTCTTGTATATTCTTACTCCTGCAAGAGTATAGGGCAATGTATGTACACACTTATGAAGTTTCATTTCTTCGTAAGTGAAAACTAGTTAGCAATCACGCTCAGTGTTTTATTTTGCAATCACGCTTATTCATTTACGCATGATTAATTTGTATTCTAATTTCGATCACATGTGACACACAAAGCTCTTTAGTTATAATCACTCTTATGCCACCGGAAGAAAAAGATGTTGCAACATGTACAATGTATATTGTACATACATATATATACAGTGCCCCCTCGCTTAACGCAACCCACGATAGGCGAACTCCTCGATTATTGCAAATTGTCGAAATTGTTTGCAATGTTCACTCAGTAAACTCAACTTTTCAAATAAAAATCTCAGTTATCGCAATTTTTCTCCCAAAATGATCAGTTGTCAGTGTAAATATTTTAAACATACATATTTCGAAATTGAAAGCGAAGACACAGACACAGATATTGACACTACTCCATGTTTTTCCAAAATTAAATCTCAGAATGCTATTGGTTCTTTTAACATTTGTCTTCAATGGGCCGAGCAATATAGAATTGCCTTAAAAGATATTATGTTTCTTCAAAATCTTCGTGAAATTGCAGTGCAGAAAAATATTTCATGTGATAAAACACAGTCAAAAATTAAAATTAATGAGTTTATTAAAAATAAATGATTTAAATGTGTGATCAATTTACTTAATTTACTTTTTTTTCAAATTAAACCATAAAAGAGAATTAGCGCCCTAAAAAATTGAGACTCGGGTATCGCAACAACCTCAGTTTTCGCAACGGCCAAAATTTCTGTTAGTTGCGTTTAGTGAGAGTGCACTGTAAATATATACCAACTTCTGCTCCCTACTGTAGTGTACAAATGCATATGTCAAATTGTTATGAGGCCTTCAAAATATGTGCCCAACAAACAAATTTTGTTCCTTAAAAAGAAAGATGCATGTTGACAAAGGCACTAAAACATGCACACAAGCAAACAAATTTTTATAAACAATATTCAAGCAATACCCGTACAATTACACTTGCTGTCATTTATGTGTTTATTTAGATGATGCTGTTGTTGTTATTGTTGTTGATGTTGCATTGCACTACGCTGCATTAAATTTATCCAGAGAATCCCAAAATATATGAACTGAAATATAAACCGAACCATAGTGTTGCTGGGCAAATATGTTGTTTATTTATGCATTGTTCTAAGCAAATAGATTTTATACTGCTGGACTATACTGGACTATGGCTGCTCTCTTTCATGATATAGTTGGGTGATCTATATAAAAACATATAAACAGTTCCTTATTTTAATTTGCTTCATATATTAAGGAACACCCTACCAAATATCTGTTAGAAATCGCTGAAATAAAAGAATTTTTTTTGGAGTTGATTTAGCAGAGGCACAATTAAAAACGGTTTTGGAATAAAATAGCACGTTTTTACATTCGTCCACATATGTATGGATGTATATGTACAATTATATGTATTCACATATTAACATTTCAATAGAAATGTTTCTACCTTTATATGGATGTATGTATGTGCTGTTTACATATATCATATTTATGTATGTATGTATGTAGATGGATATACATAAATAAAGAACTGATTGAATATATTCAACAAAGAAAGGACGAAATCTGCTAAAGAACACATCATCAACTCACAACACATTAACATTTTTTGTCCATAAAAAACAATTATGTCCTCCTTGTACATACATATTTACATACTTACATACATGCATACAAATGTATGTGTATTATTTTTATATAGAGGTGTGTATTTCTGTTATTTACCAGCATTAAGCAAAATCAAAAGAAAAAAAAAGGACTTCAACTTGCAACTTATTGTCTTTCAAAACAAAATCTACGTGATCATTTGCCAACTATAAAAAGGATAAACAATTTTAAATTCGAAGAATTTGTGTGGTCGTGACCATGCAACTTTTCCTCTTTAAAGTACATGACATTACAATTGATATAAATATTTTTATTAAAGGAACAGTTTAAATTTATATGAAATTTCGAAACCCTAAATAATAAAACTACGCATATCTAAACTCATACATTTTTGTTTTGCTAATTTTTTGCTAGTCGGGGCATAAAACGTCCACAAACACAAAAAACATTTGTAACTTAACTAAATAGAGGATAGAGAATAGATAGATTTATTTACATACATACATATGTATGTATGTACCTACAATTATTTCTACATCGGATATTAGTTTCAATTGTCTTTTATTTTGAAAATAATTGAGAAGGACTGGAAGGTACAATTGGGCGAATTTTAGCGAATTTAGTCATTTTCTGTTACATGAATAATTCTTATTCTTTTGAAAAAAAATATAATTTTATAATTAAACAAGTAAGAGCGCTATATTTGGCTGTGCCAAATCTTATATACCCTTCACTGCGTGTATTTACGTAAACAAAAAAAAATTGTTTGCCTATATCTCGCAATATTTTTTTGTTTATATCTCAAAAATAATTTTTTTTTAAATTTCTCGAAAGGCATGTCTTACATACAAAAATAAAAATAATAAAAAAAAAATTTTTTTTGCTTATATCTCGTTAATTGTCGGAATTTGGTGATTTTCAATAGCAAGCATCTCGCGAAAATTTCTGATCGTTTGATATCAATACCGTGTCCGTACGACATCAGGGGGCTAAGAAATGTTGATTTCAACAGACTGACAGACGGACATGGCTAAATCGACTTCCCTATCTATAAGGATTCAGAATATATATACTTTATGGGGTCGCAAATGAATATTGTAGAACTTACAAACGGAATGATAAACTTATACCCTTAGGTGAAGGGTATAAAAAAACCCTTATCACCTTAGGTGAAGGGTATAAAAAAGTAAAATATTTTTGCCAAGATTTTAGCGATTTTGGCAATTTTTAACCTTTAGCCAGGTAATGATGACATGATGAAACAGTACTTGTGGGAAATGTTAAACGAACCAATTTCGCCTAGTGAATATAGGGAATATAAAACTGAGAAAATACCCCAAATAGCATCTAGAAAGCATTTACATTGAGCCTGACCGGATGTTGATAAATACATGAGACAAATATTCCCGCGTTCTCTTCTAACAGGTCCTGAAGCAGGAATTTTGCGGGGATTTTTGTTTATCAATAACAATGTGCGATAATGAAAAAAGTACACAGACTTGGCTATACAGGTTCGATACTACTACTTGAGCTGAGTAAAATCCTAGCTACGTTTTGCAATATAAGTTCGCGTTTTAATTTTATGGGCCTCAACATATTGGGAGTCTTGGTAAATTTACCGAAAAATGGTACCATAACCGTTTAGCCAATAACTCATTCAGACTTGGTGATAGCGTTTAAATGTCTTCGGCAAAGTTGTAGGTAAGTATCTAATGAACAACCTTTTGAACATTTTAAATCCAACTTTTTTTTACATTTTCTTAAAAAATATTTTAAAACATTTTTTTCCGGCGATAAAATGTTCAAAAGGGTGTTCATGAGATACTTACCTACAACTTTGCCGAAGACATTTAAATGCTATCACCAAGTCTGAATGAGTTATTGGCTAAAAGGTTATGGTGTTATTTTTCGGTAAATTCACCAAGTCTCCAATATGTTGACGCGAACTAATATTGCAAAACGGAGCTTGGGTTTTATTTAGCTCAAGTAGTACTATCGAACTTATATAGCCAAGTCTGTGCACTTTGCAAATACTTGTTTTTTGTTTTTTAAAGTGTAATTAGAAAAACTAAAAGGCGCAACAGATTTGATGAAAAATAAAGCATCATACATGTGAACAACAACTCCTAAATTTCGAAAGATAACAAAGATCGGCTCTTTAAAAGTCAGCTTATAGTCAGATGGAATAAATAACAAATTTCAGCGACTTTACAATGGCACCCGACAACTTTCCATAGACGAAAGGACGCAATGTTTTTAAGCAGTTTTGTTCAATTAAGCCAATAAAACCAGGCTGCAAAGTTTGATGGTTGACTGACCAGATTTACTTTGCAACCCACTTTTCAATATATCAGGGCAAAAACAAAGCTTGAGAGAAAATATGTACCGGTTTCAGTGGGAAGAAAATAATATAATATATTTCGACAACTATTTGGATGTTGTTAAGAATATGAAGGAAGAGATGAACAACAAACCAATTTATTTTTCATTAAATTTTTATGGAAATGAGGCTACAATCATTTTTAAAAGAGACCGTAAACACAATTTGAAAGATATTAATTGTCCAAAAGTTTATGAAAGATTATAACCTGCTTATTGGAGAAGTTTATCATGCTGATTAATTGTGAGCTAGCTATGGTCTTGATAAAAAAAATCTAAGAAATGGTGGCACTGAATTTCCTAAGTCTTATTGGAAATGTCATTTGTCAACTCGTTTGTGGTTTATTACAAATCCCCTGAAAATTTTTTCTACCATGAAATTTATTAATTAAAACTTTTATTTTTAGTTTTAAGAAAATGACATATTTGGTTACCATCCGTTTTTGTTTTGGCTATAAAATTGAAGCTTAAACAAAATCAACCCCTTATTCAATACCCAAATAAAAACTTTAAATTAATTTTGTTTTAAACCTGACTTAATTTTGGAATTAATTTAATAAATTTGTATTTGGGAAAAAAGTTAAAACTGTCTTAAATGAAATTTACGAGTAGCATGAAAGAATATATTTAATGGATTCATTTTACCAATTAGATTTTTAATAAGTTAATTTGTATCTTCATAATTTTCCCACCATACAACAGGTTGCATGAAAACTCGGATTCGTTTAGATGTATGTATGTATGTGTGCAGTATGTATGTATGTACATAGATGATTTTCTATGGATAAGTTAGTTCGTCAATGTTATTATCATAGTCATCCATTATACTTTGATGAGGCATGAAAAGTGTTGCCAGTCGGCAGTGGTAGTGCCACCATGACAACATCGCTCAACCGAGAAAAACGAATGAACAACTTTAAATTTTAAGAAACAAAATAAAGGGCTCTTTTCACGCTCAAAAAAAGATCTTAAATGATCTGACTTTCTTGTTAAGGTGTATATGTTTGTATGTACATATGTATGTTTTTTCGGCTTTGGTTCAATTTATACAGTTTGCAATAATTTTCTTTCCGTTTGAATACTTTTTTTCGGCATTTAATTGTTTAAGTTGCTGTCGTTGTTGTTGTTATAGTCTCATCTTGTTTATCACTGAATTAAAATAAATACATGTTGTTTGTTGTCTTTTTGGGATTTTTTTTTTTTTTTTTTTTTTT
>NDXZ01002034.1:0-42290 GCA_003055125.1 Paykullia maculata
CCATCATGTAATTATGCCATGGATCAACTGACTTATTTTCGTCATATAAAATAACTACATTTTTTTATGGTGGTGCCAAGGAGAATAGACATAGGTGGTGTTAACTCAATAGCTGATCTACTCTTTTTTGCATGATTTTTTGCAGATTACAACGAGTAAAACTTTGTTGTTTTTTAGTGGCCGCGATGTCAAATACAGCTGAGAGCCAAAGCAAATTTTTGTTGTTTTAGTTTTTTGCGGGGGCTAAAAAAGAAAAACAAACAATTTTTGACAGATAGACCGTTAATTATGCAAAAAAAAGTAAATCCGCTGTTGAGTTACCACCACCTAATGTCAGTTCGTCTTGGTGTATATTGTAAATGTATCAGTGCCCAATAAAAAACTTTGTTCAAATTAACTCTTTTTCTCTGAACATAAAAAATGTTAAAACAGAATTCCACAAAATTTAGGTAAGTTAATCCAATATAAAGGCATATAATAATAACTGGTATAAATCCGCATTGATATTAGCGTTGTGAAAGTATTTGGGTACTCGGTACCACATTTTTAAAGTACTTAATAGTGGTGGTCATATACATGGTGCAATTACTTAAGTGACCTTACTAGATCCTCTGCTGATCAGCTGATACTTTCCTAATGGCAAAAATTCGTACAATCGGCGTATTTGCCGATACATATACCTTATGAATATGCCCAAGGCGAATTCGTATGAGGTGATTGCAATTCGCTAGCTGATTGTTTTTTGCTCTTTAGCAAGGCGAATTAATTTTTTAATGCTTTTGTCAAAGTGTGTTTACTTTTCTTTATTTTGTTAACATAAAACTACTTCTATTTTTGAAAACTTAAAAATTACAGAAAAATAAGTTTAAAAAAGGCGAATCCATATAAGGTGATTGCAATACTACAGCAAATACAACAATACAAAAACAACTGGCGTTTTTTTAACGCCTTTGTCAAAATTCATATGTGAAAATTATTAACAAACAAATATATTTTGGATATATTGTGTATACAGAATTGTAACTTAAATGTTTTTTTTCTGTAATTTTTAATTTTTCAAATATAAAAGCAATTTTTTGTTAACAAAACAAAGAAAAGTAAACACATTTTGACAAAGGCATTAAAAACTGAATTCGCCTTGCCATAGAGCAAAAATTAATCAGCTGGCGAATTGCAGTCACCTTATATGAATTCGCCTTGGACTGCACGAGGCGAATTTATTCGCCTTGAGAGCACAGTAGCACTGAGTTTTCCAAGCCTGGTAAAACTAAAACTGTCATTCTACCTCGTCAAAAATGGAATTAACGAAATTTAACTAAATTGGTGTGGATTTATTAATAAAAATAGTAAACATTTAAAAATGATTTACAAATGTATTAAAAACTTGGCTTAAAGATAACTACAAATTAATTTTATATATTCGGTGTTTATAAAGAATGAGAAGGTGAAGCAGGTAGAAAAAAATATTGCGAAAGGAAGCCAGTTGACATTTGGACAACAAGCCGATTTTTTTACATAAAATTACAGAGAATTTAGTGTTTTTAAAATTAAATTGTATTTATTTTATAAAGAGGTGAGTGTGTGGGTATATATTTTAAATGAGTCGGTAAATCGTGTAATTTATATAAATTAATTTCTTCAATATTAAAAATAAACGAAAAAAACTATAAAGGTGGCGTCAGTATAAAAGCAACAACAACTAATGGAATTCCTAGATCTTACAAAATTAAGAACACATACATATGTACATGCATATGTATGTATGCACATAATAATTACAAAATAAGATTATAACGATTTATCGAGTACTAATGAAATGTAGCGTAAACTTAAATATTGTTTCTAAGATCTTGAGGCCTAAGAACATATCTTTCTGTCATACTGGGTGTTATTGCCCTATCAACGTATTTCGCCAAATCGTATTAAAAATAGTTAAAGCTTAATCTTACAATGAAAATAAACATACAAGAGTAGAGTTGTCTAAAGAAACAATTGTACAAATAAAAAACCATAAACAATGTGCGAAAAAAAACTAACGATAAAAATATTCCAATAAAATTGATATAGGTACATACTATTGCACAACATTGCATTTATAATTTGTACCTAAATGGAACTAACGGCCTGATTTGAATTTTTAGAATTTTATACGAACCTATTAGGTAGCAAGGGAAACTAAAAAATTACCAAAATACCTAGGTACCTACTAAATTTTTTGTACCTACACTAAATTGATGTCGTTAGCCCATAAAAGCATATACTATGTACCTACATATGTATGAATACATATACATACATATGTAGGTACATAATGTATCACAAAAATTTTATTTTTTTTCACTTTCACCAGGTGAAAGAAGTTTAAACAAAAAGTTTATATAAGTTAGGTTATGTTTTAAATTATCTATGAATAGGTACCTACTTATGTTTAAATAAGTGTTTTGCATTATAAAGTAGGTAAAAATTTATTAGAATTTAAAGTAATAAATCAACGATGATTCTTATTAAGGTACCTAGTATTTCAACAGAAACTGTCGTTTAAAATTTTACATCTTAATTTATTAGGGGTAAAAGATAAACAGCATAACCTACCTTATAGGTATTTATTTGTTAAGAAAGTTTCAGAGATCGTCTCACTAATCGACTTCATCGATTAAGAAAACACAGTTTTCTTAAATGAATTACGGTTTAGGTACATACCTATGACAAATAAAAACGCACAAAAAAAATAATTTAACAATGTTTACTGACTTTCCATTCTTATAGGTACATACCTACAAACATATTAATTTTGCCTGCCAGAGTGAGACCCAAAATCCCTTTTGCTTTATAATAAATTTAAAAATTATAAATTTTTATGATGTTTAGCAAAAATGTTTGTTTTTTACACATAAACCCACATTTTCAATGTTTATTATTTTTTTAATGTATATACATGCGTAAAAATATCTGTTTGTACTTATGTATTTCCATACACAAATATTTATCTTCTCTTATAAGAAAAAATAATACCGTTAACTTACAATGATCAAAATTCAAATTATGTATATTTTTTTATATAGACCTGGGCAGCAAAAACGATCAGTCTTACAACTGTTATAAACTAACTAACAAACGAATTTGATATCAGTTTTAAAATAATTTAAAAACAGTTTTATTTAATCATTTGTTGATTATGTTTATGTTTTAATATTTTGTTTTTTTTTTTAAATTTTTTTATTTCAACAAATTTTTTATTTAAGCATATAAAAATAGTTTTTATATTTTATTTCAATATTTCGACACTCCGTTGTGTAGCAAGTTAGGAAATTATTATTGGTTCTTTAATATTGAAAAGAAAAATATAATAAAAATAAAAACAGACCTTAAGCTTTAATAATAATTATGTGAAAATAATATCAAAAAGGTCAAAAAACTTGAATAATTTATGTATATTTTTATTTTATTTATTTTTTATTCATAGTAATAAAGAAAGCCACTTTTAAACAATTAGTAATAATGAGAATGTTTTCTTTTTTAAATTCTAGAACAACCAAGTCAAATGAACGATTTGTATTTTGACAACTTAAATGACGTGGAGTTACGTCAGGAATTGCAAAAATATGGATTTCCTAATACGCCAGTTACAGGAACTACAAGAAGATTACTAATTAAAAAACTTAAAGGCCACGTCTTAAAAGGCTCTGAGGCATCCAAGCCAACTAATAGACGCAGTGTACAGGCGCCAGCACATAGCTCGAAAAGGCAAAATGCTTCGCCAGGAAGACGGCCGAACGCATCTCCTTCTAGACGTCAAACACTTGCTGCCACAGCGTCAGCATATGAAAATGATAATAACAACAAGATTGTTTCGGAGCCTCCAACAGCCAACGTCTCCAACAATATCAATAGAGATTTTTATCTTTCCAATGAAGGGAAATCGTATTTAAACAGGGACTATGACAATTATGTCAACACTCGTCCGTTGGCTTCGCGCCTGACAATGGGAGGCGATGGTTTTTACACGACTTCGTCATTAAACTCGAAATATGCCAGTAATCTAAGTCCAAAAAGTTCACCAAAAATATATGTTCCGCCACCAATTTTGTCTAACGATATTCAACACTTTAATACCTCCCCACTGGCGGATACAACACGTATTTCCCGCGACACAGAGAGGTCAGCTCTGAGAAACGGCAAAGATACACCCGGTGTTGTTAGTCGCCTTCTTAAACTACGAGATATAACAATTGGAAGATCAAATATACAAAACACATCATCATTTACTCCGTCTGCTGCAAAATATTTTTACCTATCCGATTCGGACTCGGATAGTGGCAGTCCTAGCCGTTACTCCTCGTCATTCACACGAAAATCAAATCGCTTATTTAGCGATAACTTTTGGACTCGTCTCAATATCAGAAACAAATTTAAGCAATCATCAGTGCCATATCTACTCATAGGTTGTTTGGGGCTATTTTTTCTAGTCTTGGCAGTGTTGTATATGACCAAACCACCCGACATGCCCAGTACTATGCTAGAGAAGAGCACAACATTCACGTTATGTGAGCAATTTGCGTCCAAAGCCAAACCTTCTATTAACTGCATTGATAACGAGTTGTTAGGTCCTTCGCTTGCCTTAAACAAGGAACTTATACAGCTTTTACAGACAAACACTGAAACACATTACTGTAGAGATAACTCCGTAAGCCCTGTAGTGTTGGGCACTGAATTTATGAAACATCTTTACAGGAAACGCACAACAGATGCCCATAAATTGCTAAAAAGTTTTCATGCCGCCCTCTACCTGATCGAACATAACCCCCAGTGGAAAATTCAAATAGCTCGTAAAAGCGACGACAGCCAACCACAGCAAATATTAGACATTTACAAACAAGACATACAATTTAGCCTCGTTAAACCCTATTTGCCCCTAAAGTGTATATTCTTTAATAAAATGCAACGTTTTTTTTTTATAATTGGCAGCGTCTTCTTGATAGCCCTGTTGGTGGGCGCTGTTTTTGTTATGTGGCGCTTTTGGGCACAACGGCGACAAATGCGTTTGAAAACTGTTGAAAATTTTATCAAAGAAATTGTAAAAGAACTTGTTAACCGGGCATCGCTCAGGGATGATGCTCAGGGGGAAATTATCGTAAATCACTTAAGGGACAAGCTAATACCTTTAAATAAGCGCAAAGCTCTTCTTTGGGCTTGGAATGAGGCTTTACAGAAGCTGGAGGCCAGCGACAGTCGCATACAGTTTGGATGTATTCTTCAGAGTGGGGAGGAATTCCGTACAATGAAGTGGGTCGAATCAATACTGTCCAATGCATCATCTTCAACTTCATCGTCGTCGGCATCATGTTCAACAACTTTATATGCGGACAATTGCGATCAACGTGTCAAGAAAAAGCATTGGCAGAGTCCAGCCTTCGATAATGTGAATAAGATAACTGATCCTCCCACCCCCTGTTTGAAAGTTCGTCATATGTTTGATGCGGCTGAAGCTAATTTACCAGACCTAAAGCAAAACATAATCGAATCAATTTTGGAAAAAGTCGGACCACATTGTAGAATATATGACATACAGTTGGATCGCCAAAGCTGTTGTGTTTACATACGTTGTGCCAGCGAAAAGGACGCTGGTATTGTTCACAATGAAATCAACGGTTGGTGGTTCGACAATCGCTTGGTATCCATTAAATTTTTACGTTTACAACGGTACTTAGTCCGTTTTCCAAATTCGACCAGTATCGTTCCAATCACCATTAAAAACTCGAAATAGTTAAAATCTTTGTTGTTCTCACAAAGGAATATTGCCTTGTAAACACATATTTACATACATACATAACTATTTAAATTGTTTCTTAATTTTTTAATATAAATTTAGTAAAATGTATACAAATTTCATCCCTGAATTTGTAAAAAGAAATAACAAAACAGTATAAGTCTAAAAAATACATACACACAAATATCTAATTATAAATGGTAAACTATCACTTTTTTAAATAAAATAAAAAACATCCTAAATTTGTTAAAAAAAATTAAATGTTGTTTAGCAATTAATTTTTTGAGATTGACTTTTTTAATCAGCTTGTTTTAGATATATGATGTCTTTTTATTGACAAAAAATTATTTTTTTTATTAAATTTTTTTTCAATAAATGAAATTTAACCTAGACAATCCTCCGTTCAAGTAATTTTAAATCTAGCCTTAATTTGGTTTTTTTAATGTTTCTTTTTTTCTAACAAAATCAGTTTCTCATCAGATTCGAAAATTTTAAATATGCTTTTATCGGTCAACAGTACACCATTCCAGAAATCTTCACAATGATTTACGTTAGCTCTTTGACTTGTATTATAGTTTGATTTCCATTTTAAATGATGACTTCCTTTGTACTACTTATATCAACAGCTCATAAATTGCTCTAAATTAATTGATATACATATCAACCCCATCACTACGTTAGTCGTTGTCGACTGCGCAATATTAGCACGAAGTATTTTTAATATTTACAGTACATATTTTGTCGACTATCGATAGCCATAATCGACATATTTCGAAAAAAAATGCATCGTGCCTTATAATCTACTTTGATTCATTTACATATTAAGCATAGAATAAAAATCACTTGCATCCATCTTCTAAAAACAAACTTTTAATTGTGAAGTTTATTTTCTTTATAACTTTTATAAAAAACTAAAATTGTTTACAACTATTTATTCAGATGGAACCTCGAAAGAGCCATCACTGATTTCATCAATGATATCATGTGGGGAACGACCATCAATAGTGCAGCCTACACTTTGGGCCGTACCCAAGATTTCTTTGCAGGTGCCGGCCAAGGTACGAGCCATGGATCTGGGTCTCATAGTGCGTGCAATCGAAAGAATATCATCAAAAGTAATGTTGCCAGAGTGCTTAACTAAAAAATACAAAATAAACGCCATTAGTTGAACGCATTAGTTTTTGTTTAAAAACAAACTACGAACTGTTCTTTTGCTTCTTTCTATCGCGTGGTGGTTCTTTTAATGCCTTTATGATTAAGGAAGCAGCGGATGGGACAACTGAAATAGTGGCCTGTCTGTTTTGGATAGTCAAACAGACGGTGATTTTTAAGCCTTTCCAATCAGAGGTAGCCTTGGCAATGTCGTCACCAACTTTTTTAGGCGACTAAAATTAGAAACAATATAGATTTTCTTACATTAGCTTATTGACAGCATCACACTTACCAAACCTAATGGACCGATTTTAGGGGCCAAAGAAGAAGTAGCACCAACTTCACCGCCGACACATCGTAAATACACTAAAAAATTCACATACAAGAGTTCAATATTAAGCCCCTCGTCAACAAAACACAATTGTTCTAAAATTTACCTAATTTAACTTCAGTAGGATCAAACTTTGGCGGCATTGTATTAACCTAAAAATGTTTCAAGTTAAAATAAATAAATTTTCATGAAAAAAAAACACAGCATGTGCACAAATACTACACACCTCCTGAAAACCCGAAAACAAAAAGACTTCAACGAGTGTCAGTTTCAAGCATTTCCGTTTCAATTATCACATCGTTTCGTTGCTGACATAATGATTGAAGTATTTATGATTGTCAAGCGTGGTTCACACAGTGCTGCATTTTATGTAAAAAAGTTACCAGATTTTCTTTATTTACATAAACATTATTGTTCTGCTTCTTAATAGCTTTTTCTTTTTTTTTTAGTTTCATTTATTATAGTTTTAAAGCCTTAAATAACAACATCGCATATCTTTGATTCTGAGCTGAGTTTTTGTAGTTAATAATTGAATTTTAAAAGCGACTGGATTTCAAGATAGCCATAAATATCTTCAGACATAAAACAAAATATTTTGTATATAAGTTTTTCACACATAACTTTGACAACCATGGCCTTAAATTTTTTATAGGGCTTAACAAAATATCCATTATTGAAAAATGTATATTTATTTATTTTTTATTTAATATGTTTGTTTAAAAAATAGTCATTAATGTATACACTTCCTAATACTTTGAATCGGATTTTAAGCTTTTTGTATTATTGAATGAATAAATAAATAAAAAAAAAGTTACTCACGATCCCAACTCAACTTAGCAAAAAAGGTAGGGTCTTATTTATATTTTCTTAATTAAAAATATTCTATACTTGGTGCACACATTGATTAACTCCACAACACAAAAAACTGGGAAATGCGATATTAAAATTAGCATTGCTTCTAAATAAATTAATAATTATTTGTTAATCAGGAAAGTTATATATATAAAAAGTTATATTTATGCCAAATGCTTTGACACTTGAATTTAAGATTTTTCAAAAAGTGGAGTTAATCAAATTTTACACTGAACGGCTAAAATGTAAAAGAACTTACCCGGGCATATCTATATGTTTTACAATTTACCTTTATAGTAGTTTTGTATATATAACATTTACATATAGATTTTAACAGTTAATTTATTTCAACTTTAAAAACCATTAATTTTTGAAGTAGACAGTTTATAGCACCTTTTTTTTACATAGAAAACAAAATATTTCGTTAACATTCAGCAACTCTAGAAATTATGTGATTTTTATGTAGATTTTGGCAATAACAGTTTTTAAGACTTATTTAAATATATAGCAAAGGCTTTTTGTGATATACATAAGTATGTAAGTATGTACAGACATATCATCTATGCACATTAAAACGTTTTAATAGGATTTTGTTTCGTTTTATGTATTATTGTTAGAGTTTTATGTTTGTAAATTTAGTTAAGTAACATTTAAATGCCATTTTATATTAAGGTTATAACTAAATAATCAAAATATATGTATGTATAATAGTAATATGTATACAATAGGGGCATTCGTTTAATCGCTTAAATGCCTCTTATACCTCTTAAACTTAAAATTAAGAGGTATAAGAGGCATTTAAGCGACTAACCGAATTCCCCTAATACAAATAAAAATTTGTTTGTTTAGCAAGAGCGAATTTTTGAATTGAAGATTTATCGTTGACTTTTCAGTGTTTCATTTTTAATCCAAAACCTTTTAAAACTTAAAGAAATGCATAAAAACAGGGATGCATGGATGACTTATAGCCAAATAAACTTATAAAAAATAAATAGAGTGTGACACGCTCGCTTTAATTTATTTTTACATCTATGTAAATATTTTCTATATTGGTAAAGATTTTAGATGACTTTAAGACTATATTATGTTTCTATGCCGAAATGTTAGTCAATAAAATGAATGTGGCACATTCGTTATCTTTTCAACTACCCTAATAGGAATAAGAATAGTATTGCCAACTTAATGCTGTAAAAATTAATTAAATATTTTGGTCTTAAAAGCTCTGGGGGGTTACTCTGTAATTCGATTCGATTAGAAATTTGTTCGAATTTGTATACCTTAAACATGTAAATTCGAAAAAAAAATTTTTCGAATTGGATTACAGAGTAACCCCCCTGTATTAATTAAACGACTTAATAAATAAATATATAAAACTGGATAATAAAGGTAATCTAAAATTTAACCAAGGAACAACTAAAATATTTAGTGTAGAAAAAAATCTTTGATTGAAATTAAGCAATTCAATCGATAACTTAGCTTGAGTTGTCGAAAAATTTTAATTTAATAGCTTATCCTGAAATCAAAAATTCGCTCTTAAATTATTTACGTTGTGCATAAAAATTGTTTAGTGCATATCAAATACATATCGCTCATTTACTCAAACAACTTCATAACTCAAAAAATGAAATTTTGGAGTTAATGATGCAGAATTGCTCACTATATCTTGCTTTATATTGTGTAAAAAATGCATGCAAATGGCGTGTAAAATCACCTCTTGATAGAAAAAAACTTTGTGATATCTCCACTGAGTTGTGTGTAAATTAAAAACATTAAACTCATTTTCTGAAAAACTAGTTTTTTTGAGTAATGACGTTGTTTGAGTAAATGAGCGATATGTATGTATGTTAAAATGAATATTTACTTGCTTTAAAAATCTAGCTAGGACCTTTTTGAAATCACTACAACTAAATCAATTAACCAATAATAGGATTGTCTTAAATCGCCCTCACACAGATAAGGAGCTTTTGTCCAGGCTTCAACTTGAAAACCAATATTTTCCAATACTCGGAAAAATAATGCTGCTTCCGATTCAAAGGAATATTTTTTAGCCTTATCCGGCCAATGAGACATCAAAGGACGTATCGGCAAATGCGAAGAGTTACATTCCACATAATGCATATAGGGTAATACTAAAGCTATAATAACTCGACCATTGGGAGCCAAAATCCTATGTATGTCTTCCAGTAGCAGCATGGGATCGATGCAACGATCCAAAACGTTTAAACATGAAACTAGCTGAACATTATTTATTTCATCCAAACGCTCCAGTACATTAAAGCTTTGCTTTTTTAAACGTTCTCGCATTGTCCAGCTAGCCTCCGTAGCAAAAGGATCTACTATCACATCGACATTAGAAATTTTAAGAGCTTTTAGTAGCACGGCAGATATTTCTCCATCGCCTGCTCCAATATCGACAAATTTTATCTAAAACAGAACATACCTATATACAAAAAAAAATTGTTATGTGTATGCGATTAGGTTCTACTCACCCTTTCGTGCCTGCCACTGTCAAATCCTCCTTCCTTCAGCAAGAGTGCAAACTGTTGCTCTGATAGTATAAACATTGATCCTCTTTTTAAAAAACCGTTAATGTCGGTTTGCGTCATAAATAATTGTAGAGCTATACGAGCGAAAGCATGCCACAAATGTAACCATATGTTAGTGGAGCTCTCTTTAGCCTTTTCCAACCATTGTAAAGTTAAACAATCTGGTTCCTTTAAGGCCACAAATGAACTGTGATAGGCGAATGGATGGTCTTTGTTAACACTATACCACTGCATGTAAACAAACAAACACAAACGAAACAGAACAATTAAACAATTTTCTTTAATACATATGAAATTGAGGTAAAGATATAGTTATGTATAAAAAAACATACCAATCGTGTATCGTATTTGTCCAAATAAAAGTCATTATGAAATTTTGCGTATATAGCTCTAGCTAAAGTACCCCTTGGTGGATGAATGTTCATATTCTGTTAATACTGTGTTGCAGTTGTAAAGCGTTTAATAATTCACAAACGAAAAAACTCGGAATGCAAAATTTACTCACAAAACTAAAATAGTTTCTATCGATTTTTGTAAAGATCTTTTTAATGGAAAATTTTAAGATTTAAAGATCCTTTAGTTTTTTTTTATTTAACAAATGCATTTATTGACGAGCTTTAAATAATTTCTTTGTATTTTAAAATAAATTTTAATTTCATTTTTGGACCTAATTATATCTGTGAATAGTTTTAATTTTTTGCTCGTTTTCACACATAGGCCCAGATGACAATCAATGTTGTCAATTTTAATTTCGGTCGCTTGACAAAACAAACATAATAAATATATTAGGGTCGATTTAAACTGGGGAATATTGAATAGTGTTGAAAAAATTTGGCGAACTATTGTAGAGTTTAATTACTACGCTAATACCTTTATAATTCATATACAAAAATGTATATGAAAGGAACAGGGGCAGTGATACCCTTATACATAGAGAATACATTATGGCCTATTTGTAGAATTGTAGCTGTACGCTTTAAACTTTGTATGAATGTCTCTCATAGTAGCAAAACAAGAACAAAAAATTAAGCCCAATGGCATATAAAGTTCTTAAGATAACAATAGAAACACTTTATGGTAAATGTAAATAGTTAATGAGTAGGTAAAGATGGCAAGGTAAAAATTTGCAATATAAAAAATATTAAAAAAAAATTTTTTTTTTTATATTTAATGATTCTGAAACTTAAGTTGCACTTTTTGTTAATGTTATTAAGTTTTTGCTTACTTGATCGCTTGTTAGCACAAATATTTTATAATATAATTTTTTTAAATCGTATTTTGTTCAATTTTTACTTCATTTTCAAAAATGTCAAACGGCGATTACGAAAACTGAGAAAGCAATGTTTCTTTGAAAGAATTTAAGTTTTACGTAAACAATGATTTTTTAATTGCTAAAATGGTTGTTGCACTTCACCATTCTCTCTTGGTATAATAAAAAATAAAATTTAAGGCAGTTTTTCAATTTTCAATTAGTTTTAATAAAGTTACAGGCATATCGTGCTTATTATCCATGTACAGCCCAATGGGTTTGACTATATTACATACATATGTATGTATTTGAGGAATAATAATACATTGTTATTAATTAAGAGAAAAACATTACTGATAAGAAGCCAACGTTAAATGATCGCAATCAGCTTTTATTACAATATTAGAATATAAAACATTATAACCTTAAACTATAAAAAAGATACATACATCCATACATATGTACATATACATACACATGTATATATATATATATATACATATATATATTTATAATATTAAGTGGGACGCATCATTTGTGACTACGATGGTTAGAAAGAAAAGCTAAATGGCCTTTAGGACATTTATTAGCATAATGACCCTTGTTGCCACATTTATAACAAGTTATTTCATCTAAAGGTTTAGATACTTTAGGATATGGGGGTCCATTGTTGTTAAAAACATTTGTGCTTGCTGTCGTTTCAGAATTTTCATCGTTACCTCCATCACCACTAAGATTTTCTTGGGTATCTTTGTGCTGATTATTTGGTTGACCTGAATTGTTCGGACCACAATAATTCTGGTAACGAGCATTAGGTGCAGGTTTTGCTGGCAGTTGTTCCGCATTACTTTCAGGGTTCTTTTTACAAACAGAAGCTTTATGGCCAAATTCACCACAAAAATGACATGTAGGTATTTTCTTTTGGAAAGTTTCTTTACTGAGATCGGCACTTGGCGGCAATTCAAAACGCGGATGCATATGTTTGCAACTCCAGCCATTTGGACAAAAGCCGGCCAAATAATTCATGCACAAAACTCTACGCACGTGACGATGTCGGCAGTGAGGGCCATGACGACAAAATCCTCGATCATACCAGGGACAGTCTTTAATTTTACTCTCTGGATCTATATGCAAAAATGGACATTCTTTATTATGACACGCATTAAAGCGAGAGTAGAAATAGCACTCTGGCATCTTTTTCATATCGAATTCGTGTAAAAATTCACACTGATCTCCCTTTTTGCACAGGCCGCGCAGCCAATGTTTACACACTATAGTTCGATCCCCACGTATATGTCGAAATGGACACATGACACCATTGCTGCATTCTACTCCATTCGTAGAATTCAAAAACTGGCAAACTGCTGCTACCGATTCTGACAAATTAAATTATTCTTTAGATACTTGCTTTACAAAACATGCAGCAATCCAAATACTTACTGTCCATTCCAAAAAAAGGCAACGATATGGCACCGACTTGCTCTGTTAAATCCTTTTCTACTTTAAAGTAGATATTATTAACATTTGCTAATATCATATCCATTTTTTTAATTTTTATTTATTGTTTTTAATAATAACAAATTTTTACCGATTTAGCAGTAAACACTAAAAAACACACGCATACCAGCCCAAGGTACCAGCTGGTGTTAAAACAATTGAAGCGATTTGTCAAATGAGTTTGACACTGACAATGCACTAGAGATATTATAACAAGGTGTATTTATAAGGAGATGGCAAAATGAAAAAGGGGATATATTTTTATTTATTTTTTCTAAACGGATAAAGCTTGACATATCTTTATACTGAGAATTGTTATTTATAATCAGTGCCCATGTTCAGTATTGTAAGTGAGAAAATATTCATTTGAAAAATATGTATGTATATAGTCGCTTTGTTTAAAATAGGGTCAGTATTTTTATTAAACTTGAATTTCTTTAGTAATATATATGTATATTAAAAGTTTTTTGCATCACACTGTTAACAACCAGAAGATTATTTTAAATTTGTTTTCGTTACGAAAACTTCTCACAAGTTGCTGAACAGCGCTACTGGCAGGGCGAATTCATATCAGGTGGACTCAGTTCGGAGAGGATATTTTTATCCATTTTTTATACCCTTCAAATACACATGTGGTAAGGGTATGTATAGGTTTGTCATTCCGTTTGTAATTTCTTCAATATTCACTTGCGACCCTATAAAGTATATATATTAGAGATCCTTATAGACAGGGAAGTCGATTTAGACCTGTCCGTCTGTCCGTGTGTATGTTGAAATCAAGTTTACGTAGCTCCCATGGGTCACCTAGGGTTTTATGTGGTATCAAACTTTTGGAAATGCTTTCGAGAAAATCGGTATTGAAAACTGGCAAGATCCTTCAATAACCGGCTGAGATATAAGCAAAAAAATACGACCGCATCGTTTTTTTACTCAAAAATTATTATGTGTAAGACGTCTTTTGGGGAATTAAAAAATTTTTTTTTCGATTTTTAAGCAAAAAAAAATTTTACTTCGAGATACATATAAGCAAAAAGAACATTTTTTTTTTAACACAAAAATGGTGATTTGGGAAAAAAAGCAAAAAATTTTTTGTGTATTTTGAAAAAATTTACTAATATACACACATAGAGAACGTAGTGAAGGGTATAAGAGATTCGGTATAGCCGAATATAGCGCTCTTACTAGTTTTTTATAAAGTTTGACATTTAGTTTAACAAGAACAGAGAGAAAATTATTTTTTATGTATGGAGTTTAACAGTTACGTAGTCAAAAAAATATTAATCAGCTGATTGACCGAGGCCATCTGATATAAATTCGCCTGGGTACTGGCCTGGTTTTAATTAATAAATATAATAGCGAGTTCACTGTATATACGAATGTACAAATATTTTTTCGGCTAAAAGCCCTAATATGTATTACTGTATTAATTAAAAACTAAATAATGCCGGCTTACATTTTTATTAATGATATTTATTAAAGATTTTTGCTTATGAGAACAATTTTCTATAAGTTCTTTGTTTAAGATGTACAATTTTTGCATAAGATTGCTTTTCATTGTTTTTATATGTTTATTTTTGTATATTTTTCAAATCTTCAGAGTTTCAATTTGTTTCACAGGCTGAAAAAAGCGGATTTTTACTTAATTTAAAAAACACATTTGCTCCTTGGCTGTCTTTTTTCTTTAAATTTTTTTTAATTCAGCATGAAAAAGTATTACTTTCAGCAGTTAAGATGCGAAAATCGGCAGTTTTGTGCCTGCTCAGCTTGAAGGTTAACAGAACTCGGCGGCGGCTTGGCTATTCGAAAACGGGAATTTCGTTGAACTGCTTATTTCTCTTCTTTATAGGTAGTATCAAGGCGAATATATATCAGGTGGCCTCAGTTAATCAGCTGATTATTTTTTTTCGTCATGCTAATGTCAAACTCCATACATAAAAAATAATTTTCTCTCTCTTCTTGTAAAGCCTAGTGTCAAACTTCATATAAAAAAAAATCCTCACCGAACTGAGGCCACCTGATATGAATTCACCTTGGGTAGTATTTATTTTTTTAAATTTATTTCGAAACATGGTAAAACGTTTGAGTTGGAACATTTATAAATAAAACTTTTGATTTTCAAAATCACGACTTCATAATCAAATTTCGATTAGAATAACATTTTACACAGGCATACAAATATTGTGTGTGTAAATTATGAATTACATAGCAATGGGGTAGAAATTGAAAAATTAGAGCCATAGTTTAATTTACTTCAGTTTATATCATATGTATGGATATAAATTAAAAAACATATGTATGGATACTTCTTTTCGCATTTTAAACACATTAAGATACGTTTCTTCAACTTGTACATACATACATACATACATATGTATTTATACGAATATTATAGTTAACACAAGTTCATTTCCTTTTTTATATAGAAAATGTGGTTTTATTTATTTAAGTGGTCCTTGTGTTTAAATTATTTTTTTATAATTATTATTATTATTATCATAAAAGAAAGTTTGAAAAAATGTTTTACAATTTGAATAATTGAATCGGATACTTTTGCTTGCAAAAAATTAACATAATTAAATCTATGATAAATAGAAATACTTTTAATTTTTAGCATTTGTTTTTCATTAATTAAACAAAAAAAATTTTTGAAATAATAGTTATTTATATGCGCGCTTTGCTTATTTCAACTATATCTTCGATGATATAATAGAAAACTAAATTAATTTAATTTATACCATTCCAAATTGTCTGGCTTATTCGAAGGCGAATTGAGCACATCGTTTAACATGCAAATGTTATCATTTAGCTGTAAAGTTGTGTCCAAATTATCTATAATGCTACCGTTTTCTAAAATGAAAAACATAATGGATAAAGAAATAGAAACGTACAAAACATGATATTATTTGCATGTACATACATATACGTATGTTTTTATGTTGTTTGTAACGTACCGCTTATACAGTCCATGCTGGTATCCATGTGGGTTATAAAATCTGGATTGACTGCAAATGAATTTGATGATAAACTTAAGCCACTATCACTCGATTCCTGTCGAGCGTGGTTATCACCAGAAAGAAACGGATCCATATGTAAACTCACATTGTGTTTGTTCAGCGACTTCTGTTAACAAACACATATAAATATTTTTATATTTGTTAATTAAAACTACACATATATGTATGTATGTATTTTTAGTCGAATGTATAGTGCCGTTTATTACATTAAAATATGTACTTACTTGTCCTGCTTTTTGCTTAAATATATCTGTATCTTTTTCGATTTCACTTGCATTAACCCAACTCATTTCAGTTTTGGCTTTTATTTCTTTTTGAAATAAAAGTGCTAGAATGATAGATAAGAGATTAAAAATATGTTATTTAATGTTTCTGTGATCTAAAGACAAATTATCCTTTTGAATTTAAAATTTCTTACGAATTCGTGGATCATTCCATGACGTTGTACGATCAATATGGTTTATGAAGTAAACTTCACCAGTTTCTGTTAGGGCTTGCTCCCAACCTTCCGGCAAAGGGCCTAAATCGCCATTTAACACACCTGCAGCGGTCGCTGTTTTATTATTTAATCTTGCATTTGCTAAACGTGTTGAAGTGTGTTGAAAATAATAAAAATTTTGAAAAATAATCTAAATCAAAAGCCCTTACCAGCGGCATTCAATGCTTGCTGTTGTTTAAATTGTATTCTGGGGTCTTCCCATTGTGTAGTTTTTGTTGTGTGGCTGAAAAATTGAAATAATTTAGTAGTAAAACCAACCAATAATAGTGTTACAATTAAAAAAATATATTAATAAAAAATAATATGTAGAAAAAAATAAAAACATTTAAAAATTACTTTCTTCTTACCTAACCGGGCCTACCTAGATTTGTTTTGTATGCATTGTTTTGCAGATAAAAAAAATCCTTCTTTTGATGTACTATTTTATAAATTTCGGTTTTTAATGCTCTTGTTATTTTTTTTAGTTAAAATGCAATAAGTTAACATTTAAATAAACTTTTCATTGAATATGTATTAAAAAAAAATTACATAAAGGTAGTCCTTTCTTGTTCAATAAAGTTTAATGTAAATACAAATTTCCATTTTCTATTAAAACTACTTTCGGAATTAACCAAAGCCCTAATAACACCGTTGAAATTAGATAATTAACATTTTTTAGCTCACTAATATCTAATGTTGAAACAAAAACAGAAAAGATCTAGTTGTTCAAAAATCGGTCTCATTAAATACAATCAATACTAAAATCAAACTTCAAACAAATTTAGTTTATTGTTTTCAATTCTTGTGTAAGCCATTTTGCTACGCCTCACAAAATGATTGAAATTTCTTTATATTAGCATCGCAATTTTAGCAAATGTTTTTATAATTTTTTTTTAATATTTTGAATAAGAAAAATTAAGTGGCGTGTAAAAAAATATGCAAAATAAAACTAAACAAAAAGATCAAACGAAATTTGCATACAAAATTTGTTCAATAAACCTTTAATAAACTTAATTAAACGTCATTATATGTTCTTTTAAAGAGGTAAAATATCTATTAAAATTAGAGAAACATAAAATCGATTTGCGACAGGTCTATCAACAATTTATCTTCGACCAATAATCGGTATTCGGCATTATTTTTTTAAGACCGAATATTTATTGCATATGAGCTAAAATTATAACTTAAAACATTAACATCTTGTGTTGCTAGTAAGCCATTGTTCAGTACTACAAAACTAGTGACCTAGTTAAAATTACCATAAGAGAAGTAATCAAGCAAGGGTTCAACTGATGACAAAGTGATTCATAAATGGTGTATCATTGAAGGCCATGTGTTTTTGCGAATATACTTATATTTGCCTTCATTCAAAAATAATTTGCTCTCCTTTTTAACGAGTAAATAGAACCCAAATTCGATCATTCAAAATGACGTTCCATAGGCGAAAAGTTTTAATATTATATGTAATGTGGAAAATATTTTACATCTTATATTTAAACTAGCTGACCGGCAAACGTTGTTTTGACATATAACTTATTTCTAGTGAATATTTTGGGTTTTAATTAAAAAATAATGAATGTATTGTAAGTGTGAATGCATACACAAAAATTCATTCAAGTCGATTCAGCCGTTTAATTGCAGTATATATAAATAACCTAGATACAGACTGCAGCGCCGTCTCCCGGCTGATTTGTGATTCTAAACCATTCCTATAAGAGTTAATTGTACAAAGTTTTAAAATCATAACTGTAAGAGTTCTCAAGATATGTCGCAAAATGTATTTCAGTTGTATGGGCGATACCACACCCCGTTGTCCGACTCTCATAATTTTTGGCTCGAATAAGGAAAATAATATAAGAGTTAATCGTACAAAATTTGGAAACAATAGTTATAACAGTTCTCAAGATATGCCACAAAATGTATTTCAGTTGTGTGGGTAGTACCACACCCCCTGATCCGTTCGGGCTGATTTGTGAATTTAAACCATCTAGGGCGCCACCCAAATGCATACAAAAAAATTCATTCAAATCGGTCCAGCCGTTTAGAAGGAGTTCAGTCACAAACACACGTACAGTAGAATTATATATATAAAGAAGATAATAACCAAACAGTTTTCTACTAGTTTCTTAATTTTTTTGTGCGCTTAAAAAAGGCTTTAAATTTACAAGGTAGGCCAAAAGAAGTCATCCGACAGACGAATTGTTACGCAAAAAAATACACGATTATTCCGCGTTCTTGGGGAGTGTATAGTACTATGGCTTGTTCACGTGTATTCTACATCTCTCTAGTTCACAAATGTCAAAACATTTGACATTGGCCGCCATTTGCAAAAATAAGAACATCTTCCAATAGGGCTTGTTCACGTGTATTCTACATCTCTCTAGTTCACAATTGTCAAAACATTTGACAAAAATAAGAACATCTTCCAATAGGGTTATTTCTTTTGGCCCACTTTATATATTAATTATTATATTATTTCTGTTAATTTTCAATATTACTTCATATATGAAAAATTACTTCGAATTTAGCAAGACATCTGATATGAATTTGCATATTTTTGAAGTAAAGTTTTATTAATTTTGTTTTGTTTATTTGCAGAAATAGAAAGCGGGGAGAAATTAAATGCTTATATGTATTAACCAATTATACTGCGTTAAAATTTAACATTTATGTTTCATTTATACCAACACACAATTAACATTTTACGAAAAAAAACTTTGGTAGTTACTTTTTTCGCAAAATATACGAAACTTTCCTAGGTATTACGAAAAAATTGTTAGTTAGAGTTTAATAGCTTTACGGAAGTAACAAATATCTTTTTTTTTTAAATATACAAAGTTTTCCTGAATAAAAATTAAAGTTAAAACTATAAACACATACATATGTATTATATCGAATTTTCCCAAATCACAAAAACGGAATTTGGCTCCCCAGCCAACATTTTAAGATACAAAACATTTAGCCAAATAAAAAAGAAATTCGATCCAAATCAGATATGTATAACATTTTAGGAAATAAATGAAATATTAATGCTAGAATACATTTAAATATTTAAACAAAAAATTAAGAAAAACAAATTCAGAAAGGCAAAAGTGGATATGAAAATGTAAACACGAGGAAATAATACATATGATGTATAAAAATAGTCCAAAAAAATTATATACAAATAAAATTCAAATAAAAGTAAAATATATAAAATCTAAAGGAAATACCAACAGTTATTTACCTGATGTTTTAACTACTGTATCTGTATAAATAGTCTTGAATTTTGCAAGAACAAATTGTGGCAGCATGGATAAAAATGGATTAAATATTTTAAGTGTTAGCAATAAAACTACATACATATTTATACATGTACGCGTAAACATATAGAAATAAATCTAATTTGTGTACAAAATATAGAAACTAGAACAATTTATCAACACTCACTTTAAATAATATATCTGGCCATCGTTGGTCTTGGCTTGCTCCCAACCAGGAGGAAGAGGACCTAATTCATTTTGCAACTGAATAGGACTGATGACATCGTATGATCGCTGTTTCATATGATACGGAGCTCCGCCACCTCCAGTTCCACCACCCAAAGCTAATATATTATTGTTATTTATCCCAGCAGCGGCGGCGGCAGCAGCAGCTGCTGCGGCAGCATTGTAACTTAACAGAGTACCGGGAAAACCAGGACCAGAATTGCCACCACCACCTCCACTATTCGAAACTTCGCCAGCGTTTTGTTGCAGAAACGAGCCTGAAGATTCATCGCCAATATTGCCACCATGTATGTTGTATGTCTGCTGTAGTGAAGCAGGGCTACTATGGGCACGAGAGTGACAGATTTGTAAACGTGGTTGATCTGTCTGAGCAGCAGCTGCGGCTGGTGGTGGTGGCGGCTGTTGAGAATTAATAGACGTTGCAGGCTGTTGTTGTACTGTTGCCTGTGCTGCTGCGGCGGCAGCGGTCTGTAAATCTGAGAGCGATGTTGCTACTGATGCTTGATTTATATTGGGCTGAGAACCACAGTCGTAAGCTGAATCTACACTGTTAGCCCGAGAATGTGATACTGTCGGTGACTTGGGACTGGCAGCTGGTGGCGTAAAAAATGAATTTGGTAACTTCCGCATACGCAGCGGTACTTGTAGTCGATGCTTTGATTCACTTGGATTCAAAACACTGTCGAATAAGATTTGTAAATTTTCATCCGAATTTTGATAATTACGAACAACCAAATTATTCGACGATTTCGGCGCTGCCGACGTCGAGTCATCCGTTTTTACGCTGCATTTGCTCGCGTCGTCACTCGCGCTGGACTTACTCAACGACATTCTTGTGTGTATTTATACAAGAAAAAACAGGTCGAAGTATCGTAAATGAAAAAAAAAAATATGTATACGCTTCGTGTTAATTACGTCAAAATAATGGCTGGAACATCATTTCCAATTGTAAAAATTGTTCAACGATATTTCAAATATTTTACACAACACTTTTATATCACAAAATAAAAAGGTAACAATATTTTGATTTTATTTTTACACACAATATAAAAAACTATAGGAAATAAAAAACAAAAAGAAAATCTATCAGCCAACAAATGAACGAAGAAATAAATTCTCACAACAAGTTTATATTTGGATTTCTGTTGACTACACTACACTTCAGAAGTTCAGTGTATTGGTATTTTTATTAGTTTTAGAGTTGCCAAGCCCTTCTTCCACTGAATGTGATGGGGCTCCAAACACCCCAACTGTTTTAAAAAGACATTAATTTGTATTATTGTTCACAGATAATTTACACATCTTTTATGCGTATACTATATAATTTAAATGTACTAGTTCTATTACGGCATATATAACATTTTCTCATATAACACTGCATGTTCTGCGTAGTGTATATTGTGGGTGTTGTTGATTTGTGCACAACACTTGTTAACTACGGGCAACTCTGAGAACCTGTTGAACTAGTAGTTGGCTAGGTTCTTTTATTAAATTGTTATTGTCTTCAAGGGCTGCCATATCAAACAAAAACTATAATAGGTTCTTTGTTAAAAGGTTTTATAAATATTTAAATATTTTATCATTGAAATTTATTTACAATCTGATTAAACTTTTTAAATATATTTATATAAAATGTCTGGCTTATATTTGGAATATACTGAGAATTAAAATAGTTACTATATATTCACACATAGATGGCTCTGTATGTTATGTTCATATAAATATGTCTTAAAACGATCAATTACAAACCTTTTACAAGTAATCGGTACTTGAAAACAAAAGTGCCTAAAATTTGCAATTTAACTGCATTATAGGTAATTAAATAAAAATATTATTTTGTTATATATTTTTAATGTTTGATGCTTAGTATGGCATCCCTGTTTACCTTGATTGCGATATGAGTGAACGCCATTTTGTTTTTTGCTGCCACAAAACGAATGACTAGTCGTGTGACAGCAGCTGTCATCAAATGCAACTGGATTTATTCATACAATTTTGAAGTTTCTCTAGAAAGTCAAAATAAAAATTTTGAAGTTTATTAATCCAACTAACAAAAAAATTGACAATACGTCTGTCAAAATATTGGCGCAAACTACTTGCCCAAATTATTAACAGAAAAATATAAACAAAAAAATTGTAACTGGCAAAAAATAAAATTTAAGTAGGCCAGGAGGCGATGTGAAAATAAAAAAGTTCTTGAGGAAAAAAATACTGACAATCGATACAGCGCAAAGCAAATCACAGCAAGCGCGGTGAAGTAAGCGTCGGGTAAAGATAGACAGAAAAAAAAGTAAAAAAAATCGAAGAAGTAAAAATGATAATATTTCTCATCTTCCAATAGTGTTCAGCAATTGCCAGCTTAAAAAAACTTATATTTGTTGAGACTGTGTGAAAAATAATTTTTGGCCGAAGGGTATGTATAAAATACAGGCAAAATAATTATTCAAGAGCAATTTTTCTTCTGTGGTTGATTTTTTATTAACTGGCGCGACTTGTTATTTTGTGAAACTTAGCTACATAGATGTTTATAGTTTAGTTTGGCTTGGAAAGAACGTTTTTAATTTGTATATCCCGGTGTAAAATTAATATAATACAAAATGCTCTCGCCCGATACTTTAAATCATCAGGAAGAAGTTAACTCTGCGTTAGACCGACAGATACGCCAGGACATTCAAGATATGGCCCAAGAAGCTCAAATACAAGCAAAAATTATAGCACAGGAAGGTAAGTAATGTTTTGTTATGTTTTGTGTGTTTGTTTTGCAAAAATGACTTCTACAAGCTGTCGCATTGACGGACTATACTATCCGTCACTTGCCTGCCATATTTTGTTTAGTTTTTTTTCTTACAATCGACTATACGTCAAATTATATAACTTGACGTATATGCACATGCCAATTTGTACACAGGGATGATTGTGTGTGAATTAGTGTGTATGTTGGTGGATACTGACTTGACTGGCAGTTCATTAGGCCTTTTTAAAATGTCATTTAAAGAGAAATATATGTCGTGTGTCTAACAAAGAATTAAATACAAACAAAAAAAAAAAACATTTATTTTAATGTAGGTCGGGACCGATTTCAATCCACTTCCAGTGTTGACGAAGATGCGCAAGAAGATATTGAACATGACGGTGACGGGGATGCTGATGGCGATGGTGTTACAGTACTTGGCGTTGTGGAGGAAGATGATAACAACGAAACTATAGTTGATGAAGATATATCCGAACATGATATGTCTGATATTCATGATGTTAAAGATTACAAAGATATGGTAATGGACTCTCAGGATGGTAGTTTGCCAAGGAAAAGGAGAGGTAATTTGCCTAAAAATTCCGTAAAAATACTTAAACGATGGCTGTACGAACATCGTTATAATGCCTATCCCAGTGACGCTGAGAAATTTACCTTATCACAAGAGGCTAATTTAACTGTGCTTCAGGTATGTTTCATTTGACACATGTGCATAGGAATATAAAAAAAATAATGTTTTTAGGTTTGTAATTGGTTTATAAATGCTCGTCGCCGTATACTGCCAGAAATGATAAGACGTGAAGGTCAAGACCCATTACATTTTACTATATCACGTAGAGGTAAAAAATTAAATTCTTCAGTTAACTCTACGGGAAGCTTGAACAGCTCAGGAAACGCACCAAATCCTATTACCGGTAGTCCAGCTTCCGAAGTGGCAAGTATAATTTTATTTGTTTTTTGTTATGAAAACCGTTTGTTATTAGTCTAATTTATTTATTTATCGAATTAAGCCAAATTAGATAAAATTATTAAATTTGCATTTTATAAATCTTTGTTAGTATGTACCAGTACATACATACATAAGCACATATGTACATACTTTATTATGTTGTAAATTGTTAGAAAGTAAAATAAGTCATAAAAATGTTTCTAACAGATTGTGGGAGCCACCGAAGAGGTTGAAGGCGAGGAAGTTCACGATGGCGTTGCCAACGTACTGACAGCACTTGGACATTTTGTTCAAACACCGGGTGGACAAATGGTCAAAGTGGAACCCGATATTGAATACGATGACAGCGTTATATACAGGTAATATCCAAATTATTTAATAACAATTTTAACCAAACTTGGCTCACACGCCTAAATATTTTAAAACACTTTTAATGTTTTTCATTTTAAAATCACCTAAGATGGCAACAAGCAATTGTATCTAATCCTCAAGGTTTTCAAAATTTGCATCCTCAAATACAAGCTAAAATTTTATCGAAAATTCAAGCTGCTAAACAACGTCAAGTCGCAACAGAGGCTGCCGCTAAACATTCCCAATACTATTCAAACTGTGATTTAAACGGCCTAAAAAACAAACTGTCCTCTTTTGAAGCAAATGATAGTAGTAATTCGTTGAACTTTCAGTATCCAGCAAATTCTAATTATTTTTACTCTCATACCCTAAATCAATTATTTCATAGTCAAAATATCAATAATATGTCTAACAAAAATCTTTTTCAAGAAGTTGTGAGGTGGGCCCCCTGATTTTTTTTATACCCTTTACCATGAATGACAAGGTTAAAACACATAAGTTTGTAAATTCATTTCGAAAAGTTCTTAATTGCTGTCTTTAAATCCAATTCCAAAAGCTATTAAATTCTATGACAACATGGTTTATTTACTTATTTAATTGCCATGCTTTAAGGCAATGATGTACATATGTATAGTCTAAACTCTAAGGGTTAGCAATCTTAGTCCGATCAGTTAACAAAGAACAAAGCTATAAACTTGAAAATTTTAATTAAAGCAACCCATTTTTGCAAGACCATATTTATAGGAAATAATTTTGAATCATAGTTTTGAGAGTCCTCTTAGAGTCCAGGCGATATACTAATAATGCTTAAGCAAAATTAGTTAAATTGTTGTCTATTGACAATTTAAAAAAATCGGTTCAAAAATCATCGAAATGTAGGGAAAAACTTTTAAAAACATGTAAAACATTGGTGAAGGGTATGTAGAATTCGGTGGAGCCGAATATAGCACTCTTACTTGTTTGGCTTTTTTGTTATTTTATTTTACATTTTCGTGCGTTAATTTTTTTTTAGTTTTTACATTTTTATTATATAAAAAAATATTTTTATGTCATCCTTAGATCCGAAGATGACAGTGTTAATGAATACGACACCTGTGAGGCCCAAAGCGAAGAAGAGAGTGGTAAATTTGGTAGTTCTGATGCCTGGCAATCGGTAATGAAGTAAGTATTTTTAAATCCATTGTCTTGTAAGCAATCTATATGCTATTTAACTGCAATTTCGAAACACTTTTTACTTCTTTTGAACATTTTTTTGTTTCTTTTTACATTTAATGCAACGTTAAAAATTGGTACATACTTAAAATTCTACTACCTATTTCTAAATGTTTTTATAATTCAAAACCATTGCTGCTACCATCCTATATTTGGTATACACACTTTGTTGCAAAAAAAAAAAAATAAATAAAAAATAAAAAAATAATCATTGCGCTTATACAACACTTATTTTAACGGGACTGTTTTTAGTACCGAGGAAGTAACGACCACTAGTCCTACTGCAACAAATAATACATATTGGACTTCGGCGCCGCATCCTCACTTATCCCATCTGCCTCAACAATCTTCAAATGAAAGCACTCTTACTACACAAGCAGCAGGTAAGAGAAATAATTTCAACCATAACTTAAGTTAACAATCCGTGATAAAATTCTGATTTCTTAGCCAACCAGGGTATTTCTGCTGTTTCTCAACAATCTGAGAATATTGTTTTGTCCACTGGGGAGGTGGTAACCGATTCGGCTTGTGTTGGAGCTGAGGCGACTGTTATTACTTCACATACTCCTGGTTTGGCCAGGAACAGTAGCAACAGCTTGCTGAGCAACAGTAATGTGCATTCTAGCAGCAATAACAACAACAATACAATTACCTCCAGTGTACAAATCATACCTCCTAGCACACATTTAGTAAAAGGTATGACATTGAGTTTGGTACTTAAATTTGTTGAACAGTCTGCCTTCATTTTAGGTGTCGCAAAAGATAAATTCAAGTGTTTGTATCTGTTGGTCGAAACTGCAGTGGCAGTACGTCAACATGAAAAAGAACAGGACGAAGATCTTCATGTGTTGGGCAATTGAGACATGACGAATTCTTCTATTCACCTCATCGCTGTAATTCATAACCAGCTGCATCAAAACTCCAAGATTTTATAGAATTTTTAAGTGTTTTAAAACATTTTTAGTTTTTTTTTCTTTAGTATTTGTTATTTTTCATTGAAAATAATTCACATGAAATTTTTTGAAAGCTGCATTTATTTAAGAATTTCATTTCTGTTCTATAATTTACGAAAGTTTCGTATGTAAGACAAATTTACGAAATACATTTTAAACATGCTTATGTACAAAAATGTTAATGCAAACACCAATTTTGATAGTTTTTTTAATTTTTTTTCTTTTAAATAATTATAAAAAATAAAATTTTATTATCTTAAACTAACCGTGGTTGGTTGGTTTTTAAAATTGCCATCTTTAAATTTTTTCTAAACTAAATTTACAATAGTATTTCTTGCAAAGCCTACTTTCTTTACACCTTAAAATTATTTTGTAAAAAATTTTTATTCGTAAATCATTAAAAAGAAACTTTTCGTATATTTTAGCAAATTGATTCCTAAAATTTTGTGATGCCAAATAATAAAATACAAAAAAAAAATATTAAAAAATTATTTTCAGTATACATACATACATATATAATTTTATTTGAATGGAATATAGTTCCTCCATTACATTTAAAATATTTTCATTAAAACTCATTCATTCAAATTCATACCTCCTTTAACAAATTTTTTTTAATGAAGATTTTTAATTCGCCTTTGTTTTGTTTTCATTTATAACGCATAGTCCTCTTACTCAACAGTTTAAACGACTTTTTATCTTCTTAATTCGATTCCTAAATGTTTTAATTTTCATGTTTACATTATAAAATTTAAAAGAAAAACAATGCTAAATAATAGTAAAATTTTTTTAAATATATTTTGCAAATCTTTGAAATTTTTTAAATAAAAATGTATATATATTATATGAAATTAGAACCTTAACTTATAAATACATAACAATGAAGTTAGGCAAGTAATTTTTGTATATAAATAATAAAATGCAGCAAAAAAAAAAACATTTTTGTGATTAAAATTTATTTAAATGCTTTTTCGATGGGTTTAATATATCGTTTTAAATATTTTTTGAATTTCTATGAATGGCAGGTTCAAAATACATTAAATAAAATTGTATGTACATACATTTGCATATACATCTACAAGTACTATGTAAATGGTGGAGGGTATTAAAGATCAGGAATAGATTCACATTGAATACTAATTGTATCATGTTGAAATACAAAACATTAAAGCCAATGACAAAAAGAGTAAATGAATCGTCCCTATTCTGTTTTCGAATATGAAATATTTTATTCGTAAGTGAAAAATTTCGAATATTTTAGTTGTTCCGTACTTCATTTCCGAAAAATTAAAAATTTTGAATATTTTAGCTGTTCCGTACTTCATTTCCGAGATTTTTTGGTTTAATTCGCATAAAATTGCTGCTTATTGGGCTTGTATATTCTTACATACATATTTTTATATTTTGCAAATAATTTTCAATTTTTATTCATATCTAGTATTCTGACTATTGTATTACTATATAATACATTGTATTTACCACAGACTAAACATATTTACGGTCTTATGCATTCAATAAATTTCTTTTACAAAATTAGTTGTATAAACTGTTTATAAATTTAAAAATTGTTTGTTATATTTTTGACTTCAAGGCTTTGTATTGAGTATATTTTAAATACGTAATTAATATTAATAAATTTATAAATCGTTTTCGAAATTCAATCGATTTTAAATTGACAAATGATGTGATGCACACGTTATTTTTGTTTTCTTTTTTATATATGTATTATTTTTAAATAAATATATTTTGAACAATTTTTATTGTAAAATTTTTACAATCCCGTATCATTTTTTGTTTTCCTCTAGTTTTTGTAGAAATTTAAAAAACTGGCAACTCTGTGATTTTTGTATTTTTTTTTTGGCTGCACGTGTATTTTTGTGACAGTTGCTGTTATTGTTTTGCAGTATTAGTTTTGTTTGAATATTTTACCATAAAATAAATTGATATAATATGGAAAACGAAGACCTAGACATGGAAGTCGTTGCTCCAGAGGATGAAGAAAGCGATATGGAGGCAACTGAAAGCGATGGTGAGCAGGGTTCTGTAGGAAAAAAAGAAGTCTATTTGCCCGGTAAACCATTAGAAGCAGATGAAGAATTGGTATGCGATGAATCAGCATACGTTATGTTGCATCAGGCCTCCACTGGAGCTCCCTGTCTCAGCTTTGATATTATTGCAGATGATTTAGGAGAAAGCAGAGAACAGTTCCCTTTGACGGCCTATATGGTGGCTGGCACACAGGCGGCACGTACTCATGTCAATAATTTGATCGTTATGAAAATGAACAATTTACATAAAACACAAGGTGGCGGGGACAAAAAAGACGATGAGGATGATGACAATGATGAATTGGATGATGATCAAGACGAAGTTATCAATCAAATTGAATTAAAAAAGCCCGAAATGAGTTGCGCCCTTATCAAGCATCAAGGCTGTGTTAATCGCGTACGTTCGAGGCGTATTGGTAATAATGTATTTGCGGCCTCCTGGAGTGAATTGGGCCATGTCAACATATGGAATTTATCGCGTCAACTTCAAGCAGTTGAAGATGCACAATTTTTAAAGCAATACGAAAAAGAAATAGCTAGTAAAATGGTTAAGCCCGTTTTTAAATTTAGTGGACACCAACAGGAAGGATTTGCAGTGGATTGGAGTCCATGTGCCGATGGTGTTTTGGCTACTGGTGATTGCAAGTAAGAAAAAAGTATTTTTTATTTGTGAAAAAATGTTTTCAAAAAAATCGTTAATTCGGGTTTTGAGCAAGAGCGATATATTTTGTGCAGTCACCACCATAATGAAATTTATAAGCATAAACTATCGCTAATTAGGTTATTATTTTATTTTATTATATTTTTCAAAAAATAAAATTTTTTATACCTATAACGCACATTAGTTTTTAACCTATTTTAACAATAAAATATATGGAAAATTACGAGTACCGAATGCGATGTGTGCTCCACTATTATTTTTAAAAACATTTGTATATTTTTTAACATTTTTAGACGTGATATTCACATTTGGTCTCCTCTGGAAGGTGGAACTTGGAAAGTTAATCAACGACCTTTAGTGGGTCATACTGCATCTGTAGAGGATTTACAATGGAGCCCTAATGAACATAGCGTTATTGCCTCGTGTTCTGTCGACAAATCCATACGCATTTGGGATGTCAGAGCACCACCGCAAAAGGCCTGTATGTTGACGTGCGAAAGTACGCATAAAGGTGACGTAAATGTTATATCATGGAATCGAACAGAGCCGTTTATAGCCAGTGGTGGGGATGATGGTTTCCTACACATCTGGGACTTGAGACAATTCCAGACTGAAAAGCCTATCGCCACTTTCAAACATCACACAAATCATATAACGACTGTTGAATGGAATCCAAAAGATGCTACAGTTTTGGCAACGGGTGGTGACGATGATCAAATTGCTCTTTGGGACTTGGCTGTAGAAAACGATAATGATCAAGAAGCTCAGGAAACGTACACTGAGAATATTGATGATCTTCAGAAGTTGCCACCTCAATTGTTGTTTATACATCAAGGCCAAAAGGAAATCAAGGAGTTACACTGGCATCCCCAATTGCCGGGAGTTATTTTATCAACAGCTCACAGTGGTTTTAATATATTCCGTACCATAAGTGTTTAAAGTTGTTTATTTAAGTTAAAGTAATTTTAGAAATACATACTTATGTAATTGTGTTTATTTTTTTTACCATTTTGTAATTTAGTTTTATTGGGTCTTTAAATGGAAAATTCATAGGATTACAGACTAAAAAAATGCGCTGCTGTCAACTTTTTGCTCCGCCACCTCTTCCTCCTCCACGTCATCGTTTACTAACATGGCTGTATTAATTAGGTGTCGCATAGTGGGACGGCCATGAGGACAATTCTGTTAAGTACAAAGTTAAGAGTTTTGTTTTTCAATATGTATTAAATAAATATTCCTGCTGGTCGTCTATAGAGGATTTGTTATATTGCTATGAATAAAATAAATAAATAAAACTATTTTGCTCGTCTTATCAATTAATTAAATAAATGTATGTATAATCACTTAAATAAATATGCCCCCTCAAAGAGTAAGATATCACTCTTGTTCTATAAATTTCTTTACGTATTTGCATATTCTCACCCCTGTAGTCTCCTTCAGTATTTTGATTCAACACTTGTTATCAGTTAAATTGCACATATTTTTATATCCCTTTAAATAAGCTCTATGACTGCTTTGCTGCCAGCTTCTAGATGGCTACAATCATTTAGATTATTTTAGAATTCAGTTGCAGGTTTTACAATTAATGATTACAGCGCATATAAAATTACAATGGTAGAACAAAATGAATTGCAAATATTAAACAAAACCGAAGGTTCTCAAAGCGACGGTCATAGTAATAAACATCAACAGGACACCGAAACTGCAAAGGTAACTAACTATGTACTATGTTTTATCAAGCGATAGTTATAAATTTGAATTCAAAAAGTTAACGTTTAAGTTTCTTTTCTAATAGAAAAAGTTTTTTTTTTTTATAATAAAGAACGCGTTTTTTAACGAAATTAGTTTTTGCTTAAAACGGTTAAAATTTTTTTTCATTGCAGTGGACAAAATTGTTATTGTTTGCCGGATATGCGTCTACGTTGGGTTCAGCCGTGCCGGCTGGATATTGCATAGGAGTAATGAATAGTCCAGCGGTAGTAAGTTGTTTCAAATACAAAATCAAGAATAGGTATTTGCAGTTGAAATGATCTGTTTTTTAAAGTTTATACGTCGCTGGTGCAATGAAACATTAATAGAAAGATATAACGTTTATTTATCTGATGCATCCATTGAGCTTTTGTGGTCAGCTGTAGTTTCCATATTTTTGATAGGCGGGGCGATAGGATCCCTGACAGGAGCTGGTTTGGCTAATAAATTAGGCAGGTAAAATACATATGCACTCATTAACTATTTGTTCTTAATTCATAGTTTCTTACAGAAAAGGATGTATATTTATATGTGGAGTTTTGTTTTTTGTTGGAGCAATATTCTTCTTATTGTGTCGCATGCTGAGCTCGGTGGAAATTTTACTTTTAGGACGCCTTTTGGTAGGCTTTGCATCGGGTTTAACCACTGCCTGTCTGCCTATGTATTTAAGCGAAATAGCTCCTTTGGAACTACGCGGTACTTTGGGTGTATTTTGTGCTGTAGGCTTAACGGGTGGAGTAGTCGTTGGACAAATATTTAGTTTACGATCATTATTTGGCACCGATTCTCATTGGCATATTGCCTTAAGTTTCTATCTTATAGTTGTTATTGTATGTTATATACCATTCTTTTTATATCCGGAAAGTCCAAAGTGGCTGTATGTTGTAAAAGAAGACCGTGAGGAGGCCCAAGCACTCTTGTTGCGACTTAGAGGAAACGTTAAAGCCGGTGCTTTGTCCAAAGAACTAGAAATCATGGAGGCTGAATCAAATTTGTCTGATCAAGCAAGCAGTTTTAAAGACGTTCTAATAGACCCCAAGCTGTTGATGCCGCTTATCATTGTCTGCGTATACCAGGGAGGCCAGCAATTATCAGGAATAAATGCGGTGATTTGTTACCCACACATTTAAATGTTTACAAAAAAAAAAGTTTAATTCTTCTTTATTTACAGATATTTTATTACTCAGTATCGATATTTCGCCGAGCTGGAATGACATCTGAGGCCGCAGAATGGGCTAATTTAGGTGCTGGTTCAATAAACTTGGCCACTTCCCTTTTAGGGCCATTTTTAATGACCACTATCAATCGTAGACCTCTTATGCTAATGTCTTCACTGTTGTGTTCTTTTTTTTTATTATGTTTTGCTCTGATGCTTAACTCTATAGTAAGTTAATCCGACTCTTTGGTTTCGTTCATGTTATTTATTACAATTCATGTAATATACAAATAATATTAAAATTATTTCTTCCAACAATAACAGGACAGTGTTAGTTGGTTTGCTCAGGGCTGTATTGCTTGTATATTTCTTTATATATTTTTTTTTCAATTTGGCGTTGGACCCATACCATTTTTTATTGGTTCAGGTTTGCTATTTCTTTTTGTATTTTTAAAATACTTTTTATTAATTGTTAATTGAATATGTATGTATGTATTTTTACATTTATTTTCAGAACTCTTTGAAATTTCTCCTAGACCTGTTGCCATGTCAATGGGAAGTTTATCCTCGTGGAGTTGTAATTTTTTAATTGGCATGACTTTTCCTAGCTTGCAGAATGCCTGGGGTTCCTTTGTCTTTTTACCATTTTCGATAACATGCTTCATAATGTTTTTATTAACAAATTATTATTTACCCGAAACTAGAGGTCGCGATCCCTCTCAAGTTGCACCTTTAATTTCAAAAGGTTTTAGGTCCAAAATAACGACTAATTATGGTAATTAAAAGTGAACTTTCCCTAATACAAGAAGTGTTGGTATATGTTTGGTAACCACATCAAACTAAGGGGATTTTTGTCAAAAAGTTATGGGAAGTCTGCACGTTCAAACTATCAGTTCGAAAACGATGAAATTTTTAAAAGAAATCTGTTATTGAAAATCAAATCTCATAGTCAAAAGTTTTTAAACAAAATTAGACATAGTAATAGTAATCGCTGATATTATATTAAATAATTTTGAAATTTATAAGATAAATTACATGAAATTTGGCCACTAAATTTATTATTATTATTTAAGGCGAAAATCAAAAAAATTAGTTTGTTTGAAAAAAAAAATAAAGGAAAAAAATACATTTAAACTTCTTTAAAACATTTGACCAAACAAATTATTGCAATACATATAACAACAAATTTTTACAAATTTTACAAATTATACAAACAACATGACGATTGATAATCATTGTTGTGTATATGTGTTTTTCCTGAAATTCGATATTTTTTTGTTATTTTATAACTAATAACCTGGCTATAGGCTCTTTATTATATGTAACATATTTCTATTGAACAAGTCAAAGTGTTTTATTTGGCCTTCACCAACGTGTAGAAATGTAGCCAAAATGATACAAAATATTAATTTTTGTGTAAAAATTAAAAAAAGGCAGTCGTGTTTCTTTTGTTTATATCTCAGTCGGTTATTGATAAATATTGCCAAAAACTAGATACAATTCTGGTTGACCTATTGAAGTTACAAAAATTTGATTTTAAGAAACACACGAACAGGCGCACAAACAATTACATTTATATACAAACGTAAATACAGTTCTTATGACATACATACCTACACGTAATGAAGGGTATATAAAATTTGGCACAGCCGAAAATAGCGCTCTGAAATAATGATTAGAACTTACCCAAGGTTGTTCGATGTGTCCCATGTGTTTAACTAACGTTTCCATGGTAGATTTTTTAAGGGCTTTGCCAATCATAACTGATTTGCGACAAGCTCTTGAAGCGAACATGGCACGTATGCGTGAGGGACGGCACATTGTACCTTCAGGAGCGTCTTGTAGCATAAAAATTAATTCATCTATATCCTCTTTTCCAAACTCCCAATTTTTACTAAAAGGTTTGCCCAGCAAACGAATTTTCTTAGTTGGAGGAGCTGATGAAATAAAAATTGAAAAAATTCTTTGTTCTTTGATAACATACATATTTGATTTGTTGGAAACTTACCATCGTTGTCAATATTAAATTTAAAGCCATTTTTTTCAAATACTGGCAAATGATCAATTAAAACCATTTCGTTTACAGCAGTTAAGTCTAGAGGTTGCGACACTGCTAGTGGTTGATGCTGTAGTTGCACTGTATTTTGCAAAGTTTCAAAATTGTACTTTTCATCGGTGGCATGTTGATCGATTATGAAGAGATCTGTGTCTAATTTAGCTATAATAAATCCCAAATTAAATTGACCCAATATTTCCATTTTGGCAAAACAAGATTTCGTTATTTCCTTTTGCAATTCAGCCTCGGCATTTTTGTTTTGATTTGGATTAATTTCGCTCTTAAAACGCAAACGTTCCAATTTAGCTTTATGCTGATTTTCTTTTAGCAGAATTTCCTCCGCCTTTAGATTTAGTGACATTTCCGCCAAGGATACTTGCAATTCACTACATGAATGGTTTGTATACACAGTTTCAGAATCGCTTTCATCGAGTTCTATATTTTCGTGAAAAGTATCAGGCGATAAAATAGCATGTTCAAAGGACGGCAATTTCTTTTCTATAATAAAGGGTATAGTTTTTAATGGTGTTTCATTTTTACACTCAATACGTTCTACAACGTATGGAGGTGACATTTTTGACATTAGTTCATCATATTCTAGCGAGTCCTTGGAAATTGTTTCTAAGTTTAGCTTACAAACATTCTTTTGGCTTTCTATTTTGTCGTGTAATTCTTCATTTTCTTCCTCAGTGTCCGACTCAGATTTATAACTTGTTACGAAATTTTTACCGACTTTGTTAGATAGTTCTTCCCTCGTTAAAAAATCTTGTATTTTTTGCAACTTTAATGTTCTTGCCGCAATCTCATCAGGAAGTTTTCTTTTTTTTGGTTTGATTGGCATCACTGTACCTTGAGTGTCACCTGTTTGCTTCCATTGAGACAAAACTTGGCAAAACTTTTGCGTTGATGTTATTGGTATTTCGATATTGTCTTCTTGTTCTTCTGCTGGTTGATTTGAATTTGTATGAGTCTCACTAACCTTCAACATACTTGAAATCGTTGTATTTTGCATTTTAAAGGTTGAAGGAATATTTCCGAATGTAGTTGTTAGTGATTTTTTAATTAAGGCTAAAATAATTTTTTCATTATTAAGTAAGAGCTGACGCTTGTCCGGCGTTAAATTAATATCAACCGTCTGACGATCGGTTATGATATTGAGATAAACAAACGGAAATTGATTCGCATTGTAACGATGATAGCAGTCGTTAACAGCTTTTGAAATCTGCAAAAAGAAATAATTGTTAGTATATAGATCATGTTTTTTTTTAAATAAAACTTGTAATATTTTCTTTTAAATAAACATGTCTTTGGGTCTTACATTTTTGGGATCACATGGCCTAGAATTAACATAAAAATACTGTCTATCTTTAGAGGACCGACCGCAGCCATGTGCACAACTTGAAATGAAACCTTCCAGTTTAAACTGTGATTTATATAGTTGTATGATGTCATCTTTTGTCAAACGAAAACTCTCCCCAATATCACTTTGTAGTTGTTCCATTAGTATATTAGCGGGAATGTCTACTCCTTCACTGTTTTTTAAGGGACATTTAAGTTGTAAAATATCATTCACTTGCCGATTACCAAATATGGTAGAAATATTATCTATAACATTTTGGGATCCCTGAGTTTGGACCACTACAGTCTTTGCGCCCTTTAAAGTTTGATTACTGCATATAATGCGAACTCCACGCGAGACCAGGCAATATGCTTGTAGTATTTGACACATTTTTGTAAATTCTTTCTTAATATTACGCACAAACTCTCTCCGGCGAACTGGTAAAGTTTCAAATAGATCTTTCAGCGTTACAGTCGTTCCAAAACCACGAGCACAAGGCTGCCTTTTCTTTATTTTGCCCTCATGATCTAATTCAATTTTAATGGCCACTTCTGTAGATTTGTGGCGTGTGGTTATAGACATATTTGCCAAAGCACAAAGGGAGCTTAAGGCTTCACCACGAAAACCAAAAGTTTCCACTGACAATAGGTCTACAAATTCCTTAAGCTTAGATGTGTGATATTTAGCAGCTGAAAAATTTCAACAATTGTAACAATCAAACTTTTTTTTTTATAGAATTAATCTCTTACTCATTCCCTGAAGATTGTTCTCCTCCACACCACAACCATTGTCACTGACTTCCACCGATTCTAAGCCCTGGTCACGTAGCTTAACTTCAACTAAGGTAGCCCCAGCATCTAAAGCATTTTCCAATAATTCTTTAACGGCCACTGCCAAGCTCAAAACAACCTTTAAGAAAACGGCTCGTGTTTAATTTTGCTGTATCTTCATACATAAGTATATGCTCACGTTACATACCTGTCCTGAACATATTTTGTGCACCGTTTCCTTATTTATGGCCTTAATAGATTTTGATTCTGCTGTTGTCGTGTCTGCTAATAAAATTTCATCAAGTTCCATTATTCACACTATTTTATAAATAATGTTTTGTTTATAAAATATTGGCGCTTTAACAATTGTTACTCTAACTTTAGAGATGACATTTCTTAATTCGGTGCAAAGAGATGGGTGTTTCTGATTATCGAATATTCCTGATATAAACAGTATTTTTTGTGCAACTTTTAAAATTTTGTTAATAATCAAACATTCCTAATTGGGTATGTAGTTACCCCCATACTCATAAAAAATTTTAAGTATATAGTAAATATATTTACTCTTAATATATTATTCTTATCGTATAAGTATCATCTCTAGGATATAGTGACTAAGAAAAGTACCACCACCATTAATGGCACCGACAGAAGAAAGTTTTTTTTTAAAGTTTCGTGTGTTGTAACAGCCAGTCACAATTAGAAAATAATATAATTGTCCAAAACGATTAAAAAATTAGTAATAATTCAAGTCTTAAAACAGTTCAAAATAAGTTTTTGTTAAAATCCATTGGCCTAATATAACAAAACTAAAATTAAATGTAAACAAATGCAAAAAAATAATTTGTTGTTTAGTGAAGCACCTATGCAAGGTATGTATGTATGTATGTTGGTTGTAATTTGAACAATTTTTTGTACCAAGAAAAAGCTGATGACGATCTTACGACTTTTGGAACAAATTTTAAGATTTTTAAGAATTAAAGATTTGTGACATTGAACTTAAACAAGAAAAACTTTTCCTTTTCTTCTTTTGTTGCAAATGTTTATTACCTATTTGAGTATTTTTTTTTCGAATTTAACTTTTTAACGAGAAATCTTTTTCAACCATATGCCTAAGTTGTAAGAACATTTTTAAATTAATAGTTCATTCTGGCTACAGCGAAATTATTTCCAGGCTAAAATTTTTAACGAAAACTGAAGTGTTCATATACATACATATGTATGTATACAAGTAATGACATTTAAGTAAGTGATTTTTGCAAACGTTATATCATTAATGACAAAAATAGTTCTTAATATAAACTCATCTAAGTCTTAGAAAAAAAAAAAAAAAAAAANAAAAAAAAAAAAAACAAAATGATCAATATGTGAAAAATATCAATTAAGCAGCGAAAATTAAATTTTTTTTTAAACTTTTATAAAATTTAACTTAAAAATTTAAATCGCTTTTAGTTAGAGTAATCCTAAAGAAACAAAAGTTACAACAGACGTGATAGAAATTTTATTCAACTGATTGTGATTTTTTGATTTTATAAAAATGTTTAATTTTAATATATGTAGTTATACTGTTTTTTAGAATTTATTTATACATAATTTACCATTTTTATATGCATATGTATGTATGTATGTGTAAGTGCATATGGTGTATGAAAGATATCAAATGCTCGACAGAAAAATTAATTTAATTTTTTTTTCGAAAAAACCTTAGCGGCAACTTTTGTTATGTTTTTAATTCAAATCTTAAGCTTAAGAAATGGTGTATTTAAAAAAAATCCAAATATTGCAGCAAAGATGGTTATATCTTTTAAAAATTAATAATAAAAATAAAAATTAAGCCATTGCAAAACAATTTTAATTAAAGTTGAAGAAAAAAATAAAGTTGCACAAATAGAATGAAAATAGAATCTGTCAACTGTTGCCGTTATAGAATCTTTAGTTAAAAATAATAACTATTCAAAATTATCTAAAACAAGTACGAGTGCTCTATTTGGATGTGCCAAATCTTATATACCCTTCACCGCGAATAGATACATATGTATGTATGTATGTTATTAAAATTTTTATTAACATATGTACATATGTATGTATCATAAAAAAATAAGTTTTCTAACACTTTAACTACCTTTCGGACATGTTAATTCATACAAACATATATACATATGTACATATCGCACACCCAGTTCAAAAGTGACACAACTCAAAAATTTTAATTTTTAAGAAATCGAAATAAACTGTGTTTGACGTAAATAAAAATAGTTGAAAACTAAAACGTTGGACCATTGAATTCGAATTTAACCTATTTAGCACTTAGCGTTGGGATCTGTTACTATTATATTTTCTGACACAACTAAAAATTAATCACTTATGAATTGCAACTTTATACCAATTGAAACATAAAGAATGACTGTTTTTTAGCAACAGTTTACAACAAAAAAATACACTGATATATTTCTTATAGATAAACAAGTGTATTGTGCATAGTTTAAGCAAATAAATTCGAAAAATGAAAATTTTGAGTTGTGTCACTTTTGAACTGGGTGTGCGATATGTGTAAATTTGTGCTTTAAATGAAAGTTTATTAAATGTAATAATTGAAATGAATAGAAATGTGTGTAACTGGGAAATTAATAATTGAAAAGATATATGTACAACATAATATAAGTTTTACTACATACTTGACAATCTAAAACTTAAATATTTCTTGCAAATTGTTATCATTCCCTTATACAATTTAAGCATTTTAAGTTTTACGAATTTTTTTCTATTTATGCAAACGTGCTTAAGTATTTGTTTTAAAACAAGAATAAAACAATTTGTTTTTCTTTACATTTTACATTAACTCTTGCCATTTTATTTTTAAAGAACCAACTGGAGAAAACTTAATATGAAGAAAATTTCTGCAGTTTTGCAAGTAACTCAACATTGCTTTCTCACTTTCGCTCCTTCTTTCTCATTATTATAGGTGGCAAGAATATTTCACACTTACATACATACATACAAGCGTCGGGCAAATCAACATATATAAAAATTTGATATAAAAATTCCTTGTTGATTTTAGGGGAAAGTTTTAACCAAACATCTTCTAAAATTGTTTTGTTTAGTAAATATGTGATATGCTGTCACTCATGCTTAAGTTAAAAAGATCTCAATATGAGAACAATTATTTGTAAAAAACTAATTGACTGACATTAATGTAAGATTTGTGTAAATAAACAGGAGCCGCTGTTATTTTAAGCGTTGTTTTTGCTGCCTGTTTTCTGGTTGACTGTTTTAATGGAGTTATAAAAAAGGAGACAAAGAAGTGTATGACAACAGTTTAACAGTTAATTGAAGTTGACATTTTCTATAATTATGTTTAATGATCCAGGAGTGTTGTTGTGTAGGTTAGGTTTTGAAAAAGGTAGGGTACATACATAAGATTAATATATATATGTACATATATACATATGTACGTACATATTTAAATGTATGGCAAAATAATACTTATTGAAATTAAGCCTTTTTTAGCTTTATGTATGTATATGTATGTACATACATATATATATAAATATATTATTTTTGAAATACCCCATCTTAAGAGACACATGTTTTTGGATTTAAAATAGATTTTGACAAAATTTTATCTTTATTATGTCTAAAAATTATCCAAAACTTCAAAAAAATGTCTTTTACTTTAGAATGATTTTTAAACAAAAATTTTTGGAAATACAAACTTAATACTTTAACAAAATAAATTATGTATAAAACAGTAGTACATTTGAATAAAACAAATCACTTTTTAACCATACATACATACCTATGTATGTCGCTTCTATTTTTGGGTGTTTAAATAGAGTTGAGTCTGTCCTACATATATATTAATTTTGTGTTTTTATTGGAAAAGTCTAAAATATATAAAAAGTTTTTGCAAACAATGACCAAAAGCCTTATTGATTAACATATGTATGTATGCATTTGTTATTTAAGCCAACAAAAATAGACTAGGTAACAAAAGCTTTATTTTAACATACAGTTAATCTTTTTCTGATGTCATTTGAAGTAGTTTTTCCTTAGGTGCCAAAAAACAAAATAAAAAAGGGATTTTACAGAGCTTTTGTTTTTCTATAGACAAATAATAAATAAGTCGTATTTAGCAACGAATACATTAGTCACATATTTGGCCAAAAAAGGGTTACTACTATTTTAAGCAAGAAATTGCTTCACTCACTCTGTGTTGAAATAAATTAAATAAAAATATTCATTGAAGTTGTCTTAATGGTAAAAAATATACTTTTTAGTGGTTACGTCTTTTTCGTTAAGTGTTTGACTAATGTGACCATAGTTTAAGTTTTGCATAGCTTAAGCGTTACACACACAACGATTTACCCAGCAAACACAAAAGTTTAATTCAAAATTTTAAGTTTTTTAATAAATATTTTTTTTAAGTTCCAAAACGTTTGAGAACAATTTTTAATTATTTGAGAATAATAGCTTTGTTACCACAAAAATAAAATGAAAACAGTTTTTTATCCTTATTTATGGCCAATCTTTTTTCTTACATATGTTTTAAAGTAAATTGTTTAACTAAAATAAAATTATTAAAATCTTTGTAATATTTTTCTAGTGGTCAAACTTCCATCGAATTTCTTGAATCTCAAAACTTTGATATTTAATAAAGAGTTTGTTTTTAAAACTTTCGTCGTTCTCAGTTTGTTTGCCAAGAATTTGTGCTGAAGGCTTACTCGTATGTGTTAACAACAACTGTAACAGCTTTCAACGCTTTGACATTTCATTTTTTTGTTCGTTTTTCCATATCGAAATCTTAAGGCCGTTACACATAAAATCCGTCATACGTTATCCGTCGTCATTTTCTTAAACTTACGTTTAAGTAAATCAGTGATAACCATTTCACAGCACAATTGTGCAGAGACAATTCATATATGTTATTATGCTCTTTCATTAAGTCGTCGATGAGACAGCGACAACTATACATGCGGCGGATGCTTTTTTCCAGGATTGTTTGCTTACTCAGCAAACACGTGGGTAAGGATTTAATATAAGGGAATAATCAGAACTTAAAATACCTTAAAGCGACTTAAATGCTCCAGAGAATAGTTATATTAAGATTTCTAAAAAAAATTTGATTAAATTGACATTATCCCCAACTGAAAAAATAACGTAAAATATTAACTAGGGAAATATAATGCAGCATCAAATTTCAAACAGTTTACTTTGTTTTTGATGGGTAGCTTGCTCACCAACACAATCGCAGGTTTAACTTTGGCGACCACTGAATAAAATATGTTTACATATATTTGTTGTTATAGAAAAGTTATGTCCTAAATTATTTTAAACTTTGGTTAACTGATTATGTTAAATGCTTTATCGTTTTATATTTATGTTGGAAGGTGCAAACAGATGTTTAACACAATTTGTTATCTACGAAATATAAATGTTTTATATGGAAACATACATACATACATATGTATGTATCTAACAATGTGTAGAACTCAGTCTTTAGAAAATTTGTTAACATATAATCGTATTTGTTTTCATTTTGTCGCCTTCATAAAGTTTTAACTAAAAGATTTATGAATAAGATTTTCTTTCCCAAATACCATGAAACATATAAAAGGATTTATGTATGAAGTGCACAAAACTTAAAAAGAGAAAGATAAAAGAAAATATAAATTATCTAGACTAAAATGACTTGCATTAAATTTCATTAAGATTAGATAAACAGCTCTTGTTCTTTACTATTCATATTTGTAATCAGTAAAGCGTATCCACTGGCCGATCTTTTGGTAATAACAATAACGTCACAACAAAAGCATAAATAAATCAAAAAATTCATTTTGTCGTATGCCTGCTTTCAACAAAGCATTCTCGCAACACATGAAATTAAAACTAGTAAGAGCGTTATATTCGGCTGTACCGAATC
>NDXZ01002036.1:3412-13601 GCA_003055125.1 Paykullia maculata
AGCCATACTAGTACATATGGCCATTTTGTTGACTTTCAAACGTGTTGTCATTTATTTCTATATAAAATGTGTACAAGTTATTTAAATATGGTTAAAATGCAAAAAATACTACAAAAAAATTTTTGTGTAGGTTTACGGTTACGTTAAGTTTGCAAAAATATACAAACAGAAATTATTGATAATATGAAACTGTTTTTGAAAAAAATATCTTTTTACGTCGATAGTCTCTTACAGGTGGTTCTTAGTACTTGTATAGAAACGTCTACAATACATCAATATGTAATTCTTTACAACTATTTTACATTTTAAATACACCCAGATTCAATTTAGTTAACATGTCTTATAATATGTTTGTATGTATGTATCTTGTTGCCAGGTATTTTCTTGTTTATTCATTACATATTTAAAAAAGTGTTTTTTTTTTGAAACGTTAGGAACTATTTTTTTTTTGCTTTTTGTCTGTTTTTTTTACATACATATGTATGTATGTATGTATGTATGTACCTTTAATTAAATCATGTTGTGTTTTGCAAAAAGTGATTCTTTTTTTAGCCCATTTCGGAGACATTCGTGGGATTTTTTTCTTTGTATATGTACTTATGTATGTATGTGTAATTAAGTTAAAAAAGAGGTTACTGAGTTTATAAAAATTAGGTTTAAATATACATACATACATACATATATATGTAATAATAATAATTATTTATTCCCGTTGTTCCAAATTGGAGCACAGGGCCATATACAAATTTACATACATACATACATATGTATGTATGTATGTATGTACATAATATGTTTTCTTTTTTTTTCTTTTATTATACCCTTCACACACACACATGTGGTGAGGGTATATATAGGTTTGTCATTCCGTTTGTAATATCTTCAATATTCATTTGCGACCCTATAAAGTATATATATTCGGGATCCTTATAGATAGGGAAGTCGATTTAGCCATGTCCGTCTGTCCGTGTGTATGTTGAAATCAAGTTTACGTAGCTCCCATAGGTCACCTAGGGTTGTATATGGTATCAAACTTTTGGAAATGCTTTCGAGAAAATCGGTATTGAAAACTGGCAAGATTCATCAATAACCGGCTGAGATATAAGCAAAAAAAGACGACTGCCTCGTTTATTTTAATTTTTTTTTTTTTTACTTAAAAATTTTTATATATATGTGTAAGACATGTCTTTGGGGAATTTTAAAGAACAAAATTTTTGATTTTTAAGCAAAAAAAAATTTTTTTTTCGAGATATAAGCAAAAAAAATGTTTATTTTATTTTAATTTTTTTTTTAACACAAAAATGGAAAAAAATAGGGAAAAAAAGCAAAAAAATGTTTGTGTTCTTTGAAAAAAATTTACTAATATACACACATAGAGAACGTAGTGAAGGGTATTTAAGATTCGGTATAGCCGAATATAGCGCTCTTACTAGTTTTTTGTTGCAGCCAATCAAATCAACATGTTTATTCACGAACAAAAATGTAATAATGTTAACCAAGATCTATACATCTCTTTTACTCGCTACCAAAGGTCGTTAAAACTTCTAAGAGTCTAGCAAGTTGTCATTAGATATGACGTAAAAAAATGTTATAGGTCTTTAATCCAGGAATAGAGCTAGTGATTTAATTGTGCAAATCGGTTGACTATTCAACTAATGTCTTTACAATTTACATTTATACTCTGGACTTATACCTATTCGTAGATAAGACAATCGGCTAAGCGATGTTCCTTTTGGAAACCCTCAGATGTCATGCTGACCCGTATGTATGATATTATAATCTAAAGTACATACATATTTGGGAAATTTGGCTTTTAAAAATTAGAAAATTCAGATCATACATAACTAAGATATGTACATATAAACAAAAAGCACCGCTGCTTCCGTTTTTTACTTAAGTTTTTCACACAAAAATCAAAATATTTTACCTCCCACATAATTTACATGTATGTACATATAGGATATAGTTTCAAGACAGACTTAAGCGATGTGAATAATATATTGTAATCAATTATATGTATGTGCAATTACTAATTACATATAATTGTAATTAGAATTTCTCAATTACTATTATGTTCATACATATGTACATATGTTTTTTTTATCAAGTTCATACATAATTTGGACGGTGCAATTACAACAAAAGCTGATTGTTGTTTTAAGCTCAATGGCACATTAACTATATGATACAATTAATCAGGTAGCCTCAGTTCGGATAGGATTTTTTATTCATTTTTTTTAGAGTTTAACAGATATGATGTCAAAAAAAAAATCAGCTGGTGTTGTGATGTTGCAGGTCTGCTTCGAGTTCATTGTTTTCGTTAAGAGTATCGAGAAAGATAATCCTAAAAACATTTTCCTAATTTTTTTAAATATATTTATGTACCTATGTACATAAATATAACTGATTTCTATTTCTTTTGGTTTGTATTTTTAAGGGCACTGCTATACGTACAATAATACATCGTCATCTAAAATCCAAAAGGATGTTTATTTTTTTAATTTAATCGGAAGTTATAGTGTGACTTTTGCTTATAGAAAAATTATGCTTTAAAAAATTATAGATTCAAATTGTGAATGGTTTTTTTTTACAAACAACTTTTATGAATCTGATCATAACTTGAAAAAATTCTAAACATTCAATTCGAAAAACAATATATATTTATTTTCTTTTGGAAATATGTACGTACCTAATAAAACAATTTGTTGAAGCATTATTATTCGTAAATTTATACATACATATTAAATCAAATGTTATAAATTGTCATGATATTTCAAGTTATTTGTTTTTTAGAGTTTATTTTTTCAATGTCTTGGCCAATGACTTTTTTAAGCGCAAAAACGTGTTTAGATATGTGCTTTAGGCTTTTGTTCATAATGATTGAACGTTATTTTTTTTAAATATTCTTAATAATTTTAAAAATATGATGTTTTTTATACTAATTTGGTTTTGTTATTAAAAAATAAAAATTAAAATAAACGTGAATATTTTTGATTTAAGAAATATGTTGTAACTATTTAAAAAAAATTTATAGGTTAAGATGAAATATTTAATATTTAACTTTTTGTTTATTCTGGGCTAAATTTACACATTTGATGATGGCCAAAATTTACTTCACCTTCTAAATATTTTTGGCGGAAATTTTTAATTATGTAGTTGTTTCTTTTTTTGCAGATAATTTTAAATAATAAAAATAATAATTTAATTGTTTTTAGAGCATTGACCAAAACTCTAAGTAACAATTATTGTTTTTTTTAAGTAAAAATTTGATTATTAAAAAAAAAAAAATAATAATAAATAACTGAAATATCTAATGGTCACTGGAAATTTTATAAAACTTATTCAATTTGACACTATTTAGCTTATCATTTTGATTAAATAAATTAATAATTCTGTAAGAGCGCTATATTCGGCTGTGCCAAATCTTATATACCCTTCACTACGTGTATTTATGTATGTATGTATGCATGTACATATGCATTTACATATCCGAAAGGTATTAAAATCTTAGAAAATTTATTTTTTTATAATAAACTTCTAGTCCATAGAGGTTATTCGCCCATATTTTTGCTGATTCTAGACCACTTAGTTAATTTTTTTTCAAATTTCCCAAAATATAATAATTTTTGTGAAAAAAAATTTGCTTATGTCTCGTTAATTGTCGGATTTTGGTGATTTTCAATAGCAAGAATCTCGGGGAAATTTCTGATTGTTTAACGCGTCCGTACGACATCGGGAGGCTGAGAAAACTTGACGGACTGAAGGACATGGCTAAATCGATTTCACTATCTATAAGGATTTAGAATATATGTATATACTTTATAGGGTCGCAAATGAATATTGTAGAAATTACAAACGGAAGGACACACTTGTAGATATGTATGTATATACCCTTGCCATCTGTGGTGAAGATCTAGATCCCATGATGACAGATGCTGCAAGACAACTTCTTAACCTCAAAAAACAAAGACAAAACAATTAAAGTTAACTAAATTAATTTTTTTTTTTTGTTCAAGTTGTTCACAAATCATCTTATATTTGAAAATAATTCATTTTTTTTATTCATGGGTTAAAAGATAGAGACCTGGGAAGGTCTCTTATCCCACCGGCTTGTTGTGCGACTCTTGCAATGGAAAAAAGAAACAAAGTAAATAAGAATAAAATGTCAAGAAACTCGCACTGCTCACAGGAATTCGGTTATGCAGATGAATTTTCTCAACGCGCTTTCCATTCTATACCTCCTGAGTGAGTCATGTCTGGTATCATATAAGACATAAAACATTTGATTCTTGTCTGTGCAAAAGCTGGGCAGTGACATAGACATTTTCCATCACCCCGATCCGCTGAAGGTGAGCTTGTAAGTTCGAGTGTACCATTAGTACACTCATCATTTTATTTAATTAGAATTTCCTAATTTCAGGATTCCCTATGTTCTTTTCTCATCCGGGTGACCTTATAGGATTCTAGTCATTCGGCCTTCGTTGCTACAAAAGGAATAATTCATTTCCAATTACCCCATTATAGCCAGGCACCCGAATAATGCTTCGATTATTCGTTAAGCATCTTAATCTTAAATTAAATTAAAATATCTTTTTTGCTTTTAACTTTATAAAAGAGCTTATCGTTTATATTTTACGTTTAAACTACATACATACATACATATTGGTTTGTTTTGACCCTTCGCAGAAATAAATTTTGCAATATCTTATGTAGACATAAAGTCTAGCAGTAAAAAAAAAGAATCTTTTTCACGTTTGAATCATAAAAACTGACGCAGCAGCTAAACAGTTTTTTTAAATAAATGTGATAGATGTACATATGTACTAATAAAAAGCAAAAAATATGTAAAATTGTCAAATTGACAAAAAAAGTTAGCGCTTTTGGCGCTGTGCGATGATAAATCATTCAGTCAGTCAGTAACGTTACTCTCTTATATACGTAAATAGATTTTTTTCTTTTATGAAAAAGTAGCGGGTCTCTTAAATTCCTGCGGCATATTGTTTTAATTCCGTAAGTTTTATTAAATCATTTTTGTCTCTTTTTAGTTTTTAATTTTTTTAAATCATTTGATTGCAGGTATTTTACTTGTGTGATGAGTTAAACATGCGTTTGCCGCTGATTTGAATATGGTGACCTGTTTTTTTTTTTTATTAGTTCAAGCATTGTTGCGATACTTATTTTATATGTTCATCTACATATACATGCATATTTATATAAAATACATACATATGTACATATTTACATAGGTTTATAGCTTTAAACACAAACACAATAGATTGTTAGATAGAAAGTTGTTTTTCTTATTATATTTTATTTTTTTTTCATTTCTATTAACTGGTTTGAATTGCATCGTCAAGAAATGCAACGTTACGTTTTAAAAAATAAAGAAATTTCTAAAAACCAGTAAAACAATTTAACAATTGCATTAATAAGATTAGCGATGTGGTAAAAATGTAACAAACTCAGTTTTAAACAAATTTCTCTAACTTAACATTTATACCTAAAATATTTTTGAAAAAATTTATAAAATAAATATAAAATAATTTGAAAACATATTTACTGTCAAAAAATTAATTAAATAAAATGACTAATTAGTAGGATTAGAAATAAAATTATTCTACTTCGATTTGTGCGTATTAAAAATTACAAGCTTTTAACAAAGAAACTTCTGTTGTCAGGGACATTAGAGCCTTATAAGAATTTAAATGTTTTTTTTTAAGTTTAATTTTACTATTAATTGTACTATTTCTCAATAAAATGTATGTAAGTTTGTATGTATGTATGTATATACTAAAATACAAATTAAATTAAAAAACAAGTAAGAGCGCTACATATGGCTGTGCCAACTTTTACCCACCAATGACCATGTTGTTTACAATTGGCGCGACATTGAATTTGATATTGTTAATTTTTTTCTTGGTCAAACGTTTTTACCCTACACCACCATACGTAGAAAGGAAATTTGCATAACATAATCTTTTGATGCCATTGATCCTTCCTATTGATTTTGGTCGTAATCGGACTAAAAATTCTTCTAACATCTAAACGTTTTAAACGTTTTTTATTGACTCATAAAATACATACATACATACATAAGTATATATATGTATAATATTGTGGTGTATTGCAGCCGACTATAATACTCTTTTGTTTTTATTTTCTTTCTTGTAAAACGGATGTAGTTTTATTTTGGTATACATATGTTTATACATACACATATACATATGTTTGTACAATGTATATCATATTTATACGTAAATATTTTTAGAAATATAAATTTTGTGCCAATTTTTGGAAAATTCTTACAAATTAGTTGAGCTGATTGCGAAAAAATTTTCAGTCAGATATAGCAGGTATGTCCCAAATATGATTGTAGCTAAACTATATAATGATCGATTTAATCATAACAAGTTAAATTTAAATGCTATTATTTAACTATTTAACTATATATTTTAAAATTGTGATTTTCCATGATCAATATAAAGGTCCCATATAACATTATTATAATCGTAATATGATCCCACACTTACATAAAATATTTAATATGATCTCACATAACTATAAATTTATTTCGTTTTACCATAATGGGATTCTACACAAACATAGTATAGTCCTATATGATCATAATACATTTCCACCTAATCATAATATGACTAAATGAATATTATTTACATATATGTACATATACACATTTTTTAAAATATTTGTTTAAATATGTATATAAATTGACACATTTCCATTTTTTTGTCACTTATTATATTAATTTTACTTTTCTTTTAAATTTTTTTAAAAGATTTTAAACATAAACAATTTTTAAGTTTACTGAAGGTTTATTGAACGGTTTTTGTATGAAAATTTCGTTCAATAAACCTTCAATAAACTTAAAAATTGTTTATGAATATGGGGGTAATATTTTAGTTCACTTTCTTTTTGACATTTCATATACAAATTGTGCACTAAATTGAAAGCAGTTGGAAGAAGAAGAACAACCAGAAAACATACAATTATTAAAGTTTATCATACTTTGATTCCCTTGGAACTATACCGTTGCTACACACACCGTTTTATGGTTATTTATAACTTTAAATGCTTTTAAATATAATGTTATTTTTGCGAACAAATCATGATTTGTTTGTCAACAGTTTTTTAAACAATTATTTTTTGTGGATAGTCAATACAAAATTTTCATTAACGGTAACCATTTAATGATAAAACATACATAAATACTTGATGTTCGTATACTATAATATGTTTGCGGTAACCAAATTTTTCGCAGAGAAAATAAAATGGTTGGCGTAATCATGTTTCAACCATGTTTTTTCTGCGCGTGTACTTGGCCTTAACATTTCCAGGACATTATATTTTGTTTTACTTGCATATCCGTATTCGTTTGCATTTATTTCATAAGGTGATGTCTTTATATTTAATATACATACATATGTACATACATACATACATACATACATATTTATACAATTCGTCATATGAAAAGTTTGTTATTTGTTTGCTTCGTTACGCTTAAATAATTAACATTATTATAAAAAACTGTACAAACGATCAATTTTCCCACGCATCCATTTATTTTGTTCTATTTTTAAACGTTTTAAGTTTACACTGGCCTAGCTATGCTCACACCCCGTTGTAGACGATTTTACGCATTAAACTATAAAAACTATTTTTATTCATCCATTTTTTCGCCCCTTTAATTTATACATATGCATAAATAATTTACTATATAATATATGATTATAATTACAAAAATCACAAAGATGCACATATGTATATTAAATAGCAAAACATACATAAGTATGTACATATGTTACATACATAACGACAACCATAAAGTTTCTTGTTGCTGTAATGTGTATGCTTTACTTGACAAAAATATGTGTTTGGTGTAAACATTTTGCCTATATTTTCGGTAGTCGTGATTTTGTGTTACTGCACTTAACTATGGTCACATTTGTCAAATATTACCCCAAAAGGGCGTGACCACTAAATAGTACACCTTTCAATTGCTTTATTTCTTTGTTAACGTGTTTTTTACATCTTTTAAATGGATAAAAAAAAGAAAATGATATATTTGAAGGGCAAACAGCGTCAAAAAACGTTTGTTAAATAATAGTGGTATCGTTTTTTTTTGGCAAATATTTGACGAATGTGACCGTAGCTTAATAATTAAAATAACTAAATATTCATAAGAAGATTCCAAAATATTTAGTCAACAAATACATACGTAAAACTAAGTTGTTAAAAAATGATATGACCGACCATTTAAAAATTTTAAATGTTAAAAGGGTCCAAAAAAATAAGGAGTTCAATAAATAAAAAATGCGGCATGACCCGCATACTATGTCACATTGAATTTAATTCTACTTTTTAAATACTTTAAAAGAAATTAAGAAATTTCAATTGTTGAGAAAAATAAAAATAAAATGTTAAATTTAAACGAAAACCCATTATCAATTAATATATTGAAAATAATTTCATGTAAGTTTTCAAATAAAAGAAATGTGTAGTGCTAAAGTACATACATACATATGTACATATAAATATTTTGTTATCGTGTTTAAAAATATTTAAAAAAGATCAAATATTATTTTCCAGCATCATAATAATATAAAAAGAATTGCTAGGGGTAAATGATAAAAATTAAAATTAAAACAAATAAGAGAACTTTATTCGACCATGCCAAATTTTATATACCCCTTAGGTATGTAATAAGAATTGTATTTACGTACGTATGTATGTATGAATGTCTGGATGAATGTATTTCCATGTCTGAAAAGTAATTTAATTTTTGTCCATATAGGTTTTTCGCCTATATGTCTGCAGGTTCTGGATCAATTAGACATGTCCGACACACAAATGTAACATACATGGTTGTGGTTTATCCAAAAGCTGCAAAATATAAATTTTTGTTTAAAGAAAAGTAATTTTTTGCTTATATCTCAGCCGGTTATTTATGGATATTGCAAGTTTCTAACACGAATTTTTCGGGAATATTTCCAAAAGTTTGATACCACATTCAATTCTAGGCGATCTATGGGAGATAACAAATTTTAATTTTAACCAGCAAACAGACAGACGAACACGGCTAAATTGACTTCCTTGTCTATGAACCAGAATATATAAACTTTATAGCGTTGCGAATTAATATTGTAGAAATTGCAAACGGAATGGCCAACAACCAAAAAAAATTGTAAAACTTAAAATTGACTATAGTTTTCGTACTTTGCAAAATATGAACATTCTGCTTTTAAAACCAGTTTAATAAGATGTCAATAAACAAGTAAGAGCGCTATATTTGGCTATGCTAAATCTTATATACCCTTCACTACGTGTATTTACGTAAAAAAATTTTTTTTTCCCGATATCTCGAAAAAAAATTGTTTGTTTTTTATATCTCGAAAAAAAATTTTTTTTTATTTCTCAAAAAGCATGCCTAATTTCTGATTGTTTGATACCAATAACGCGTCAGTACAACATCGGGGGCTGAGAAAACTTGATTTCAACAGACGGACAGACAGACGGACATGTCTCAATCGACTTCCCTATCTATAAGGATTCAGAATATATATACTTTATGGGGTCGCAAATGAATATTGTAGAAATTACAAACGGATTGACAAACTTATATATACCCTTGTCACCTTAGGTGTAGGGTATAAAAATCCATGATATAATGAGTGCTAGTTACCAAAAATAATATTTTTAAAGTCATATGTAAATAAAATATCATATTTTAAGCGTGTGCAGTTGTGAATTTCTTTTTATTTAATTAGTGTTTAGTCTAGTGTTCCTAATTCACCAGTAATTTAAAATTGTACCGACTTTACCATTCTCGCTTTTTCGTACAACTTTATAAGGTAAAGATAACAATATCTAAGCAAAAAAGTATTGTTTTAAAAAGAGCAAATACTGTAAACAAAAATTTACCCTTAAATGTTATTTCTTTTCAATGTTTTTCTAAAACCGCCAGCATATTCGAAATAAACATAAGACATTCAAACATTTTTTTTACAATCGATTTTTCAATGTCTAAAAAATGTTAGGAATAAGCTTCTGATAAAGCAAATGCATTTGGTAAAACAAAATAAATGAACCCTTATAACTGGAAACTGGTACTAACAATCCAAACTGTGTTAAAAGCAGAGCTGTAAAAAGCTGCAATCAATTGACATTGAAA
>NDXZ01002042.1:5283-34879 GCA_003055125.1 Paykullia maculata
ATTATTTTACATACGTTAAGGTAGCAGTTGTTGCTACATGAATTGGTGATGCTGTTACTACAAAAATATTTTTGCTTTTTTTTTTGTTACTGTTTAATGTAGCAACATCTTATTTTGTAAAATCGATTAAAATGCCTGTACCTCCAGAAGAGATCAACGATCGTTATTGATCAATGATGGATGCTGATTTTAATAGTTGTCGTTGTCATTTGGATGTTGTTGTACTTTATTTTTGATATTGTTGCTGTTGGTGTCGTTTTTGTAGTGTGAAATAAAACCATGTAATAAAATAACAATAAAACTAATTTACATTTAGAAAAAAACGCTTGAGAAACAAACAATTTAACTTATCTTTCATGTAAAACTCTGAATGTCTTTCGAAATATATTCACATTATTTCAACAACGGCCACATATTTTTTGGCAGTTTATTTAAATAATTTCAAAAAAAATAGGAAATGATTTACAAAAAATATTAACAATTTAGCGTTTATTGATTTGGAGAAAAAACACCATAATTAAAAAATTTTATACATATTGTAAAAATATATGTAATTGATTTGTTAAGTAAAAAAAAAATTTTGTTCTGAAACAAATCTTAGTTTACACACATGTATAAAAAAATGTGATACAAAATAAAATGTGTTTCATCAGAAGCGATCGATGCCTTTTACCAATCTTTTAGGAAATGTGAAAACTACGTCTCTAGAAATATTTTAATTGAAAATGATTTTTTTAAATTAAAATTAACCTCTTATAAATTGTTACCTTTTTTTTGGAACAGCAATAATGCTAATGCGTGCTATGTTTGTTGTAGTAAAAGCATTAGATAATACTTTCATTGCATAAAAAATTTCTTATCGTTATGCCGAAGAAGGGAACTAACGTCTTGATGACAGCAGCAACAGTTTAAACTGAGGCAAAATGGTTACAAGTCGACCGGCTGGGATGTAAAGCCTAGTAACTTTGCTTTGACTATGTTTTAAAAAACTACCATTAAAATGGTGGACCTAAGTAGGCAAGAGAAAACGTTAAGTGTCCACCAGTGTTTTAAAATTCAGTACTACTACTTTTCGTACTTTTGATAAAGGAAAGCTGGTTTCACACGGAATGTGCTTGACATATGACTTATCAGTATTGCGGCCCGTATGCAATTTTGTGTTTCTATGTTTCACACATGTTACAACAGCTTATATTAAACTAAACAAGTCATATATAAAAAAAACATTCTATGTGAAACTGAATTACTCTGGTAATATTGGGTCAAGTGCTCTAGAAACTATTTGGCCGCTAGGGGCTACGTTTTTAAACCCAAATAGTGAGTTTGGTCTATATTACAGCGAAAGCCTAAATAGTCTCTGCCTTCTACGCAAGGGGTACACAGAAAAAAAAGTGTTGTAAATACAATTAATTTTTTTGTTAATACAATTAAAAGTTTTATTAACGCTCAACCAATAAAAGAATTTATAAATAGAATAACGGCATTTCTAAGTTGATTTTTAACAGTCAAGTCAACAAAATTATTTGCACATTAACAAAACAAATTGTTAAATTTAATGTTTCCAAGAGGTGGCGCTGCATGACCTACCTTCCTGTGGTGATATTATCCTTTTTTTCCTCTTTTTCAGATTTTTAAAACTCGAAAACCATAATAGAATTGGTTTGTCTTCACCGGGATTTGAACCTGCGGTGCTTGGTTTTGTAGGTAAGTACTTTAACTACTACACTACGCCGGCACATAAAAACAATTTTTCGTTTGGTTATTTTTGGTAATTTTCCAAATTTCCAAAAGCAAATTGTTTTAGATTTTAATATCTTTTGTTTTTTTAAATACCAACAAAATTTTTAATTGCAACAAAAAATTTTGTTAACTTCAATTTGTCGATATTTTTTCTGTGTATAACTCATGTCCAAAAAATAAACCTAATACCCATAAAAGGCACTTGCGAACACGCGCATGCATATAACAACAAACGTTTAGTTTGCATATGCTTAAAATTTCAGCATCCATTTAGTTTATTGTTGTTTTCTTCACTGAAAGAAAACATGTTTTCTATTTAAAATTAAGGTAATAAGCAAATGCAGTTGTTGTTTATTTTTCTGTTCAATTGAAGTTCTAAATTTCAAATAAATCTTCTTAGATATTACAAAATATTAATTTCGTTATTTATCCACTGTGCATCTAAGCTTTACTGTAGATACTTCTTGAATATTAAAAAAAAAAGATTTGTACCAAATGATAATAAACTAGACCTTAAATTGACAACACTATTACCAATAGCTTAGTGAAATGTGTGTCAAACAGATACAAACCGACTGAACTAATTTCGTTATATCACTGTTTTTATAATGCTTAACCCTTAAACATTTTCTTGAATAAATCAATTACAATAACTTACATACATACATATGTATATTCAATAGTCTTTTTATGACACAAACTAAATCTAAGTTCTTTCACAACTGAAGAAAGGAAACTGACAAAAATGTTTTTTTTTTTACAAACATAATTCAGTGTTTTGTGCAAATGATCTTGCAAAAGTGTAAACTGCAAAACATTTGAGCGGCCTGTTTTAAGACCATAACCTTAAAAATACCATATCTTCTTTGTTTTTATTATAATAAAATATAATAGGAAAATCAGCAGAGATTAAGATATATGATATGAATTTTAATATCTTTTAAAAAGCATTCTTAAATCTTTACATATTAAAGTGATATTGTCAGTAATATTTTTTATTATTTTTGAATATCGAATACCACTACAATTTTATGGTAATTGCCAAAATAAAAGTAACCAGTTGCCACAGTGTTTAAAATTTATCAACGCATTTATAATTTCATGCATAATGATGCATAGAATTTCTTTACTTACTACTAGTTTCTACATGTATGTCGGTCGATCAGTTGTTGTGTGTTGTATGAGGAAATATTTTATTGTCATTTTAATTTGCCATTAAGAAAACGACAATTTTCTTCGATTTCCGGTAGGGTAGATTATTTAAGTGCATTTCATGGAATTGTATGTGTATCCTTTCATTCTTTTCATTTCTTTTTGTGATAGCTGGTGTTACGGAAGTGATTTAATTACTTTTGTGCCTTGGGTATTTGCATAATTTGTTAAAATGTTTGTTTGGGTTTGATCTACATATTTTTCTTCCTTGAAAGAGAAGAAAATATATTTTAAAAATGTTTATTAAATATTTTTAGGCAGTTAAATAAGTTTTTCTTAGACAATTTGGATTTTAAGTTTTGGTTTAGATTTATGTTTATGAATGTACAAAGAAGTTATATATGAAAACGGTATTTTTGTTGAGTGTAAAATTTTTTCTTTTTAATTTAACTTTAGTATTTTTATCAAATAATGTGGTGACAAGATCAATTTTGAGAACCAGTTAGAAAACAACTTTAAAATATATTATTAAAAGAATTTAATCTACACAAATTTCAACATGATAGATAAAAAATTGTAAGTACTTTGTCCTGCAAAGAATAAGTTCTATACAATTAATAGTTTACACTGAGAATATTTCTTACAGACGGACGGTTACAGCAAGTTCCTCTCATAAAGTCACAGGTTTTAATAATTTTTATAGTTTATTGGGTCTTAGATAAATATTTCTTATTGCATCACATGGAATGAGAAACTTCTATGTACGAGTAGCATCTCTTACCAATAGTGATCATGTATGGTATAAAGATTAAAGAGAACATTAAAACTTAGAAACCGAAAAATTTAATTTTGTTCTGTTCCAGTTTCAAATCCTGCATGCTCTAATGGCGAAATATTAATATATAAATATTTTCAAAACAACTTGTTGCACCTGTTTAGACTCTGCAAAAGAAGATTTGATTTTACAAATACATAAACTGACTCCTTTGTTTCTTATTTTGTAGATGAGTAATCAACAAGTAGCAGAGGATTACGACTAATCTTCATCTTTCTTTTGTTAGAAATTATTCATTGAAGCTAAAAACCTCAAAGATAAAAAAAGAAAACAGCATTTTTTAAGAGATTTAAGGATCAACAATGAAAGGATTTGATTTCGAAGGAATTTGTAAAGAATCTTTAGAAAAAACCGACATCAAATATTTAGAAATGTAGTTTGCGAAAAAAAAAAATTCTTCGGAAAGCCACAACAAATATTTGAAATCAAAATATGAAAACAAAAATCCTTACAAGTTATTGAATAAGTAGAATTGTAAACAATATATTAAAAGAAAATGCCGACATTATAAACAATTTAGAAACCTTTATACCGACTTATAAACAAAGTAAGAAAAAAACGGAGGAATTTTAATGAATGACAAGTGCTTCCAATAACCTTGATTATATGACTTTGTTGTATAAATTAATAATAAAAAAAATTATTGATTTATTTCTCAGCGTCACTTGTTTGATTTGCCGCTCGATAGAAAATCTTTCCCCGAAATCAAACAATAGATTATTGCAATTTTACTTAAACTGGGCTAACAGCCAGAGCAAAATTGTTTTCAATAGATTTCTTGCTAAAAACTAATGCTTCTTAAATTAAAAAAAACGTTTGCCTGTATTCATGCTGTTGTTGTTGTTGTTGCTGTTGGTTTTTTTATCCCTTAAAGACGACCTGTAGTCTGGTTATGTGTCAGACTAAAAGACGACAGGTACATATTTTATTGTATAAAACTAACACATAATTGAGTGTGTTGGTATTAACTGTATGTGTTTGTGTTAACAAAATATTTCTACTGGCCTAAATATTTGATGTTTATTGTTTTAATGTCACCTTTACTTTTACACCATCAACATCTTGTGCAGTAATATTGCACATGTCGTATGCGAAAATCCGTCTGATCTATTGTTTTAACAAGACCATCAAGGTGTTGGCATTCATGTCCTTTTCCATAAACAAACACACACAGACACTCACACACGTTGACCTAATATCATCTTGGCATGCATGTTGCAATTCCTTTGTCAATGAATTACCGTAATTCAATTGTTGAAGTTTTTATGTTCAGATTTTATTTTATTTAGTTCGTTTTTTCTTATTATCTTTTTTTTTTTTTTGTGTTCAACTGAAATTCATGCAACTCATTCTATTGTTTAGTGCGGTATTAACTCGATTTGTTACAATTTCTTTAAGATGTTTTGTTTGCCATAATCATGATCATCGTTATTATTTATTGTGATTTCTAGGAATTTTGTAACATTTTTCAATCTATATTTATGTGCAATCCTCTCTATTCTTGGTTACATTGTCGCACTTCTCTTTTTAATGTCATTTAAAGGGAATTTGCTAAAAAGTTGTTTGCAAGGTGTTAACTTGTCTTTTAAGAAATTGTCTCAAAAACAATTTGCTTTAAGACATAAAAAAATATTTGTAAAAAGCCGAGGATGGTGTTTATTTTTACGGGTCTTTTACGAGACAACCAGTCTAATCGATTATGTTATGTAAAGGTGTTCTAAGGTAGTTTTGGTGAAATGTGTTTGTACTTTCTAGTACAAAGTGATTATGTGTTGCTTTATTTGTATAATGTTTTTAAATGTAGTCTGTTGGGCTGAGACTTTTCGTTGAAAATAGGCTTCATCGCTTATTGAACTGCAGCGCTCACCGTTAACAGTGAGAGGCCTCGTAAATGTCGTGTCGAGCAATGTTACCGCAGGTCAAAAATCCTTTCAAAACTTTAACTTGTCACTGATGTACCATATATTGCAAATTTGTTGGTTAACATGGTAATTTATTCGAATAGTCAGTAATGATAGTTTCTCAACAAAATTTGTGTTCCTATTAAAAATGCCTTCATCTTTATCGTCTGTATCTCTGTCGGATCTTGCATAGATGTAGGTGCAAGTTACGGCAAAATATCTCTGGCATTGGAAAGTCGACTTTAAAAGGCCACTGAACTGTAAAACAGATACAACGTGTGCAAAATATAGATCAATCATGCAACATACCGCAGTAATTTAATATAACTGACTGATTTCTTAACAATATATGTATTTGATAGATGATGCCAAAACAACATTGAATTCATAAACTATGAATCTTGATTTATCTTTATTACAAAACCTTTGTATATTTCTATTCATGCAACAATAACCGCAGGACCTAGAGGTTTCGTTATTCGTGATATTTTTAAAAAGCAAATAAGTCCAAGAAAATCTATCAAAATATATATATATTAAAGAAGAGGTTAAAAAGTCTATATTAATTCACAAGCAATTTGTCATACGGTGGAAAAAAGCATTGCTCCAAACAATCATGTTAGGGACTTCGTGCTTGTTACATTTTAATAATACGAGCAACGCTTGAGGAGACTGAGAATAAGTGATACAAGAACAAACAAAAATTTGAAGGAACACACATCCTTTAGTATTATAGCCTTGTCTTTAGATAAACTATGCTACCTAACATTTTTGAACGATGAATATGCTTAGAATATTTTTAGATTCCTTAAACACTTATACCTATTTCTAACTTCTGTATCATTAATTTACTCTTTTTTGTTTCTGATCTTATCTTATCTTAGATTTATGCATTTTTTTACTCCTTCAATAATAAACGAAGTCAAACAGAATCTCACTTAAGATAAAGAAGTTGTAGCAAGCAACATGATATTTCAACTCTTGTTTATAGAAATATGAACTCCTATGGTTCCAGGTTTTACCAAATAGCTGCCCATTCCTCCTTTAGAGATCTTTAAATGCGTGCTTTGCACAACATTCCATGCTTAGCTATTACGCATCAAATTCCTGAAGATGACTATAAAAAGGAGGAAGAGATTACTACTAGGTTTCGCAATTGCATCATCTACGTATCAAGAAGCTATGACCTAAGGTATTGATCCTCAAAGGACAGGGTAAAAAGTAACAATTATCTTGACACGCCCTTACATCTAAGATCTAGAAATCCTAGAGGAGGAAGTGATACTCGTTACATTTTCCTTGCTGCAAGTCCAAAATAATAAATTTTGATTTTCACTTTCATATCTATAAAGCGATTTTATTATAACAATTTATATTTGTATTTGATATCTTAAAAAATTAATCACATATTTCCCCCGATTAAATCTTTATTCAAACAAAAAATTTTCTTTTCTTAGCTTTAGCTTCGTTATGATTTTATTAATGACAATAACCTCGTCAAACTAATATTTCTATAAGAGACCAGCTAATTACAATCTATAAAACATTTCTTCTATTTTCATCTTATAAACAGGGTTAATTACCTAACCAGGAAATTTAATATTCAACTTTCTTTACCAACTTTTTATTTAAGTACAACACACATTTGCAGCATATGCGGCCATATGCAAAACTTATTAAATAAAATAAGAAAAAATAAGCATTTTTTTCCACATTACAAATAATTAAAGATAATACAAGTCATTTTCTGTTGTTGCTCAAACATGCTGAGTTGCTGTGTTATCCACTGCAATGTTGTACTACATACTGTAAGTATGTATTTGAAGTTATTTAAGTTAAATCAGTTGTAATCTGATATTGTCTTGTTAAAAACCACAATTAACAGTTTCAATAGAAAATCACCAGCTTACTTTGCTAACTTTAGTGTTTATAAAATTTTCTTTTTTTTTTCTTTCTTTCGATTCCAAATGCAACATGACATTACCACAGATTTGACGTGATCAGTTGAATAAAAAAAGAAGAAGAAGAAGAAGAAGTAAATGCAGTAAAAGTTGCTGCAGCAAAAGGGCCTGCTTTGCATAGATATTCACAATTTTATAAAAGTTGCAAACAACTTGTCTCTGTTGTCTATCAGTCACTCAGTCAAGTAAGTCTTTCTTTTAGTTATTTCTAAGATTTCACATGTTATTTTTGCATCAACAAGGAGTTTAAATAACTAACAACATCAGTTAAAGCAAACAACAAGAACAACAACAAGCGATATGTCATTTTTTTATATAAAACCGCCCATCAATTGGAGATGTTGTTGTTAGCTTGCTCGTTCGTTGTTGTATAGAACAATCATGATGAAAATATATTGATGATCATGATCATTATTATCTATTAAAGCAAAGCTTTAACTACATGTTTTTGTTTTAGAATAGCAACGACAACAACCACAACAACAACTGCATCTAACATCTTATTGACAACTTTAAAGACATGCACTTTGACAAGTAACAATTTTTTTTATCATTATTTGCAAATCAGTGAAAATTTTAAAAATATTGGAGAGCTCTCTCTCTCTCTCTCTCTCTTTCTCTCGCTCTCTCTCCCTTACTCAGTGTTCTGCCATTTAGGTATTTGAGCGAGGCCACGTTGATTTTTTTTTCTTATTTTTGTGTTAACTGCAAGTTTCTTCCTTCTTTAGCATTGTTTGTCGTAAATATTGTTAAAACGAAATGTCGTAACTGAAGTTTAACGATGGTTGTGGAATAGTTACATTGAGAAAATTATAAGGCCATTCTCTGTGGAAGTGATTTTGAGAAATACAAATTTAGCTTTATCTGAAGGTCTTCAAAGGGAGTAAAAGAAATTCATATAAGTACATTCAATAGACCCAATAACTGAATATATAATTTGTATCTGTGGTGGAGCTAATAATTAGACGGGACAATGCGAGCCTAATTGTCAAATTAAGTCCTGCTATAAAAATACGATAAACAAACAAAATGCTGGAATTTGTTTCGTTCAGACCTTCTTTTCCAGCTGTTGCTTCTTTTTCTAAGAAGAGTACTTCTTTATTATATATTATATCCTATAAACTTTTGTAATATGTGTAAAATTGTTTTTTTAAAGGCAAGTTATATTATTATTTTTGTATTATTATCTTTTTTTTTTTTTGTGTTTCCCTCAATTTTTCATTTACTACCTAAATTTCTCTTAGTGCACTTACAAGCTTTATGTTAAACGAATCAGATTAAGATGGTGGTGGCGTTTTCATCTGTTCATCTATTGATGAAACCAATATGACAGTTACAAAGTGTAATTCAAAACTGCTATTTAACCTTAAGGCATCTTCAGAGTTAAGTTCAAATGCATTGATGTCTCTTTGGTATAATGACATATAGAATTTGTGCCATTAAGGTCACAACCACGGAAATAACATGTTAGTTTAGCCAAGGAATTTTATGGCAAACTAACAGATGGAATTCTGTAGGTTATCTTCATTTACAGGTTGTAAAATAGAAATATCTTAATTAGAAAAGTTTTCGAAATATGAACATTTGTTTCCTAAACTCTTCACAGTGACCAGTTATTACAGACAGTCTACATATATATATACGTTTAGCATTCAGGTTGCTTAAAATTTTTATCTTAAATCCATCATAAATAATTTGCTCTAGTTTCTTCTGATTTTCTTAATCAACTTAGCTATATTGGTCTTTCTGTGGAAAACATTTTTACGGCCAAACTATTAAGCCAAATTAAATGGAATGAACTAAAATTGTTAAAAGTTCCCGGACAAAATGTTCTTAAAAAAAATCGCCCAAATATTAATATATTATATAATAAACTACTAAAAATTTTAAATAAAAATACGCAATTTTGCTTAATTTAATTAAATCATTTTTGACTAAGCAGAATAAAATTAAATTTAATTACAAACTGGATTAAAAGGAAAACTGTTACACAACTAAATATGAGCCTAAGGTCAAATTTTTTATGATAAGTAAAATAAATTAAAACCATTAAACAAAATTTAAGAAATAATGCTTTTAACATATTTTGCACTGACCGGAGAAGAGAAACTTTGTGCAAATATATTTAAATCGGTTCAGTAGAAGCAAACTTGTGTCCATGTGTAAACTAATTAACGATCTATCAAAAAACCGATATTTTTTTAATATCAATCGATATATATCGTTGATATTTTACTTTGCATTATATCGATATATCAATATTCTTTCTTGCAATTTCTTTCGATATTTTTAAACTCTGGTTTTGTATTTTATGTAATTGATTTGTGAAAAAAAACTCCTTGTCGCAGTCTTAATCGAAGCGAGTGTTATAATGCTTGCATTGACAAAAACTCCGCGACAAATTTGATCACATTTAAGGTAAATATTTGCAAGTCTATAACAACACCCGTAACGTTAAAACTCATTAGCTGTTCTATTGTGCATACACTTGATATTGTGACAATTACATTGTTTTGTATTTAACGTATTTTTAACAAAGTCTTAACCATATGAAGTTGTATGTGTCCAGTATTTTACGCCTGTTCTTTCTGAAGTCGCCCTTAAATATTTAATATGTCAGGCTTCCTTGGTGTCTTCGATAGTAGTAGCCGTTTGACAGGTGAACGTATCAAACAGATGGAGCTTATATCAGTATCTGATAGTTGCCGGTACAATTTCATTTTTACAGCGCCTTACTATGTGGTTTAACCAGCGTTTAAAATGCTGCCGTCAACATGTATGGAAAAGCTGCTGTTTGCTATGCTGTTCATACATGTTGACGGTAGCATTTTAAACCCTGGGTTTAACCACGAATAAAGTTTTCTGTATTAATTGTTTCAATGTTAACCGTTAAACATCAGTAAAAAATAATTTTTGTTATATAAAGTATTAATGAATTTAATAAATAATAATGTATTTAATGAATAATAAAAATATCGAAATATCGATATTTTAAGTCGATATATGTATATCGACCGGCAAAGATATTGAAAAAATATCGATATTTTTGTTTGCATTTTCCCATCCCTAGTGTAAACACATAACAGTCTAACCTAAATTATGGGGTAGAGCGTTGCGTTGAATGGCGTCTAGTGTTTACGCCGAAGTGACCTACCTAAATAAGAGCGTAAAATTGTGTCATGAACAGTAATGTTAACTTAACTTTTAAACAAAATTTAACCCAATAAATATGAAATAGTGAGAAAATCGCTAAATTTGAAGTAAAAATCTCTAGATTGATATAAAAATAGCTGAAATGGCCAATAATAACAAAACCCAACGCGCAGTCAATATCGGATTTTTCAATTGTAAGGCGCTGACGCCGCGCTATTTCGGTTTTCTTCATACAATTTGTATGGGCATGAGAATTTTTGATGGCTACACAATGCTTAGCGTGCTGATTTAGGTTTGGCTGTAACGTGCTTGTGTGTTCTTAAACATCAAAGTATGGACAGTATTGAGTGCCGATTATAAAAAATTAAAAAATTCATATCTTTTAAACAACTATTCCAATTTTTTTCATTGCAACATCTAAAAATAAGAGTCTACCTTTTAGAATATTATTTTAATTTTTATATACTTATATGTATGTACAGCTACAGTAGGCTAAAGTTTATTTCCTGAATTGTTTTCTTTTTTCTAATTAAGTTTTCTAATAGGCTGGTAAAAATCAATTTTTCTTTGGTATATCACAGCATTATGTCAAAAGGATATTCTAATTTTATTAAAAATTTTAACAAAAACTTATTAATTTTCTTCTAATTTTTAAATGTTAAAACTCTCTACTTACAGAAAAGGTATTTTATGTGTTAAAAACATTTGAAACAAATTATCCATTAGTTAGTTGAATATTTATGATTAAGTCTTTCTTTTCTAAAAAAATTTTAGATTAAGTTTTTATATTTCGAAAAAAATTTATTAATCCTTAAAAATATTCAAAGTTATATTTAACAATTTTTAATTAGTATGAAAATGTCAAAATTGTATAAAAATGATTTTTAAAACACATGGACATTATTACAAAAAATGTGTTTTAATTGTTATTTATTTTGTTTTATTTCCTCAAGACTGTCACTCAATTAATGAACTACCACCAGTTTCAATATCTTTACTTTCCTCTCTTCCTCTTTCAGAATAAAATCCTTAGTCCTTTGGTAAAGCAAATAAGCAAACATTTTGTGTAAAGACATTTTTTCTTATTATCAATTGTTCAAGTTTTGCGCCACAATTTGTTTACGCAGACTACCAGAGACACCGGCATTATTAGAAAAATCTGTGCATCAGACAGCACAACACACACAATTATCACCTGCTTTTATTTAATTTCTTAACATTTGATCATGCTTGGCTTAGTAACAAATATTCTCCTCAACTCATACATATAAAATGTAAATATTTTATTTAACTAAGAGTTAAGTCTCGTTTTGGTTTTGAATCCTTTGAGTAAACAATTTCTAAAAATATGTTCGTAAAGGCTTAATAAATGGTTTTGTTCAAAAAAATCTTATATTTCCTGTGCATTTTATATGTAAAAAGTAATGAAGCTCCTAATAAGATAGAATATGATAAAAAATGCATTTAGAAACAGGTATGCGGTCTTCCTGTAATTTTCTTATTCAAATAATGGTAATGATTTTGTCATGTTAATGTATTTTGATTGTTGCTGTTAAAGAACGATGTGATATTTGATAATCCTTTCGTTACATTTGCATTCGAAAATAAGGTTAAAGTTGAAGTTTCTTTAACGTTTGAGAATTTTTCAATAATATTACATATATGTATAAGGTTCTTCCGGTTGCCATTAAGGTGTTAGTAGTTCTTGTTTCGAAAGGAGAGGAAGTCGTTGAACTTTCTGTCAGTAGCAAGAAGTTATCAAAGGTTTTTTCAAATGTGAGATTTTTATTTAAGATAAGAATAAACATAATATTATCGAATTCCTAACGTTCAAATATTCGTAGACTATATTTTCAAGAAGTTATAAAATAAAACTTAATATCAGTTGTGCCACATTATAAAATATTTAATCAAACTTGATTTTCATCACTTTGAAATCTAATGTTTCTAGGAAATTTTTCTAACAACCATTAAAAAAATATCGTCATAATTATTGTCCTTTTTAAATATAATTAATATTAAAAAATAAGTTGGAGAAGCAATGTGGGCTGCTGTATTTTGCAAAAAACTGCTGATTTTGTGTTTTTAGGTTTGTTAAAAATATCTTTAGCTATTTTTATGTTTAAAACAGATTTCTACGTAAAAAGTATATTTTAGTTCGTCTATAATATACAAAAAGCATAGTTTAAGCAGAAGTATATTTTACAATTTAAAAAGACATTTTGTTTATGACTATGATAAGGGCCCAATATGTATGAAATATCAAAAAATACGTCTAAAAGTTTGACAGTCAGTAGTGTAGACACAAAATGTAATGAAAAAATTTTCTATTTGATTTTTTTGACATTAATACAAAAATTTTGCTTTATTTTGCTTTTACAAAATCGAATGAAAAAATCTTACAACCTGTAGAATAGTGTTAAGCCAGCTTTAGCAGCAAAGACTTCAGTAGTAATGAAAAACTTAAAAACAATTTATTCAAAAATGTTTTTAAACAAATAAAGAAAATTAAGATTTTTATTTGAAATATTTAAATTATTAACGAATAAATTATTATTAACGAATAAATTAAGAAACTTAAATTTTAAAATTAGGTATATAATTAAGGCAGTCACTTTATTCAATTGTATTTTTATATTACACCGCGTACACACATTCTGTCCTATGAACCAAATATACTTTTTCGGAAAGGGGAGAAAAAATAAAAATACACGTGTATCGGCGATTTTCATGTACACATCAGAATTTTTTTTTTCAGGAAAATCTGAGAATTGATAAAAATCTTTTTTTTAAATTATCTTTTTTTTAAAAAAATTTGACGTGATACGGACATTTCCACGAGTCAGCCTGCAAAAATTCAGCTCGATTGGATCATGGAAAAAGGGTTAAAAATCGATTCAAAGTCTTTCACACAGGCGGACAGACGGACACTACGAGCTTTATACCTTATACATAAAAAAATAAATTTCTGACGTGTACATGAAAATCGCCGATACACGTGTATTTTTATTTTTTCTCCCCTTTCCGAAAAAGTATATTTGGTTCATAGGACATAATAAAAGCTCGTTTTTGTAACGTGGTGTTATAGTTTGTTTCTATGCCACAATACACTGTCCACAAAGACGCAAGTTTTGCGCTTGCACGCAAACATCACAAATTTCATAGTTGCAAAAATCCCACCATAATGTCAAAATTATTGATATCAGCTGTTTTGGTACAAAAAACATAAACAACACCTGTGAACTATGTAAAAGGTGTTTTTTTTAATCCATCTTCATAAAAAATTTGACATCTAAATTATAAAACATATGATTCTGCAATTTTTTTTTTTTTTTTGGAACACGTTTGTATCTTTCAGTGCATAAATTATTGTTCGATTGCGTTTAAAAGTTTTAATTTATTTTATATCGTCAACTTTGAAAACCATTTTATAATTTTCAGTTGTATTATAAAAAAAAACTTCTTTATGTGTAAACACAATTGGGACGAACGACGAATTTCGCACAACACGAGAATTCGTATGTTGACATTCGTTGCGTAAATTCGTCAACTGAGACACATTTGAAACGACGAAAACAGCTCTGTACATCATTTCAATTTTTTTAATTTATAAAAAAAAAAAATACTTAATATGAATCAAAGAATTTTTCGTTCGGTTACAAATAACGAAATAAAAAAGAAAGGAAAAAAGAAATGGTCACTCTGTACCAAATTATTCGTCGTTCGTCGGCGTAAGAAATAGAAATAAACCTATTTCAAGTTCGTTACGCATGACGAATTTTAGTCGACGCACTGATTGCGTGCATTTTCATATACACTAATGTGTTTTATTTTCTACGACGAATATTCGCAACGAAAAATTCGTCGTTCGTCCCAGTTGTGTTTCAACCATTAATGTTAATACAGTTTTTATTATTCTTAGCATATAAAATACTTTTTTAAAAACCAGTAACTAAGTGGCTAAATTAAATAGAAGCCGGTTTAGTAGTTTAAAAATTATTTAAATATGTATAATAAAAAAAAATAGTTTCGGTTCTTTCAAATTTTGGTTTATAAATTTCAATATCAAAAAGCATCTAAAAATTTGAAATAATTTTCATTTGGTTTGGAAAAATAATGTGTCCTTAAAAAATGAACTTATCATGCTTTAATCCATTCAGAAAGTCACAAGGACCAAAAATTAATAAATGTTCTTTCTTATTTCTTTTTCTGATGGTGATGGAGGATATAAATAAAATAAAAACCTGAAAAACGCAAAATCACCTTAATAAAAAGAACACTAAAGAGACAAAATTGAAATTCCATTTAAACATGTGAATTTCAAGACGACGCAAAAAATGACGTCGTAATTCAAAATCGCATGACTTTTATCGACGGCGCAGTTTGAAACACATATCAGACCAACAGTTCGAAGCCATAATATTTTATCTTAACGACGCACATCAAGTAAACGTTATTTAAAACTAACAGCCAAACCTAAACAAGAGCGGAAGGCGTTGAGTTTTATTCCGCCTCGCGCTAAAGGTATATATATATATACCTAAACAAAAGCGGCAACGCTATGTCAATAATAAAAACAGGGTTTAAAAACATCAAACAACCCTTGGGTTTTTTGACAACAATTTGATTTTTAATAACAAACATTAAGCAAATAAAATAAAATACTTTTCAATTAAAATTTAGTTATAAGTTTTTCAAACTTTCACTTTTAATTTTTTTAAATTTTCATTTTAAATTTTTTGACAATTTTATTTATTTACTTTTTTTTTGTTTGCTGCAGCCAACTTCACTTCTAAACGCCTTGTCAAATTGATTTATCCAAATGTCGTGTGTTACCGCCGCGGTATTTCGGTTTGCTTCATACAAATTGTATGGGCATGAGGATTTTTGACAGCTAAAAAACGCTTGCCGCTCTTGTTTAGGTTTGTCTGTTAGTGTATGTCGGCAAGTTTTATTTATTTACTTCAACAAAATTGTATAACTTTCTTTTAATATTAAAAAAATAAGTTGTTTGAAAACATTTAAAGATTTTTAGAAAATGTAAAGTTAATCTATCTTATTAAACAATTAAAAAAAATAATCAAAAAAAATTTTTAATTTTAACCAAAAGAATATGTTACAATACAAAAACAGACTCTATTCTTTACAAAGTTTTTGTAATAAATATTTCAAAAAATTTTTTAATATCAAAAACGTAGTTTAAGTTTGGAAATGTTTTTTAAAAAATAACTAGACTCCAAAAATTCCCAATAATATGCTTTGCCCAAAATTGTATTTTTTATTACTTAAACAATTAACAATTACTTTTTAAGATCATCAGACCAGACTGTCTCAACAAATATTTTTAAAACTAAATTGTTTTTAAACCCTTCTACATAAAAACATTTCACACATTTTTTGTTGTTGTTTTTTTTTAATTTCTATATTTGAAAAAATATATTTTTATTTCATAAAGTATTAAACTTAATAATAACTTAACAAAAATAATTTAAATAAAAAAAACTAAAACTTATAATTATAATATTAATAAATATAATAATTAAATAAAATTTGGTAAAATGCTGTCTTCAAGTTTGTTTTAGAAAAAAAATGTACAAGAAAAAATAAATGAAAAAAAGACTAGAAGTTGTCAAGAATGCTAAGAAATCATAAAAATAAAATAATATTTAAATTCAATTAAATAATATATATTTTTACTACAACAAGATAGCACCATTAAGTAATTAATTAATATTTAGAATTAAAATTAAATTAATGAAAAAAATTACTAACACTATGAGTATCTCTTATAGTAATTATTGTCTTCCTTATAGTTAATAACATAAAAATGATGGTTTATTTGTTTTGCTTTTTAAACTAAAAAAGAAAAATAATAAAACATAAGTTAATAAATTAATAAATCCTTTCCAGCGGAATGTTTAACTTTAACTTTGTCACGTTTGTTTGTACTTTTGATTTTGATGAGTTGTTGTATAGTAGTTTTGGATGGGTGTTGAGTGTGCTGCCAGTGTTTACGCAATTGTAATGGTACAATTGGAGCTGACATGTTTGTTGAGCAAAGACATGCGCGAGAAGGATTTGTTGCATACTTTGCACACGTATTTCTTAATTTCCACGTGGGTCTGCTGATGAGCTCTCAAGTTAGAACGATCAGCAAATGAACGTGGACAATCGGGACATTGGAATGGTTTCTCACCGGTGTGGGTGCGAATGTGTCCTTGCAGCAGCCATGGGCGAGAAAAGGCCTTGCCACAGATGGGGCACTTGCAGGGTAGAGTGTGAGTGCGAATGTGCATTTTCAAGGCCCCCATTGTGGTGTAGAGTTTACCGCAATCTTGACAGGCATGTTGTTTCTTTTCCTGATTACATTCAGCTGCTGGGCAATGGAATTGCTGATGCTTCGACAAACCCATAGAGGTGGAGTACATTTTGTTGCAGTTGTCACACTTGAAGCGATAGTTCTTGTTGGTTGTGCTAGAAGAGGTGGATAATGTTGATGAAAATGATGAACTGGTTGAGCTATTGTGTGCGGACATTATTGATTTATGTCTAGGAGCTTCATCGAATAAGTGGAACAAAGCTGGAAGAGGAATATCACTACGCACTGAAAGATCCTCAGGTTCAGAGCTTGCTTCTGAACCGGGACTTGAAGGCGGTGTAATGTGTTGATAACTGTAGGCTGAGCGAGGAGAAGCTGCGGAGATCATTGAGGAATCAGGGGATGGGAATATGGCAGAAACGTTGGGTTGATAAGTATTCCACATGGCAGTCATAGGATTGCAACCGGCAGCCATTGCAAAAGCCGACTTGTATGGATTGATAGTGTAATCGTTGGTGGCAGATGTTAGTCCCCTTAAATGAATATCACTTGGTTGACATTCCAGACTCGAATCAGTTTCAAAAGCAGGTGACAGCATAACAGAACTGCGAGATAATTCCTGTGTTGATGCAACAAAGTGTGTTTCCAATAAAGGCGATAACGAGGATACTTTGCTTGACAGATTCATTACATATTCACGTTTAGCTGGCCTGACATAATTCTCCAAACAGTCGCTGGCCTTACGCTTTAATGATAGATCCTGTGGCTGTTCAGCCACAATTTTAGTTAATGCCAAGGCTTCCGTTTGTTCGTAATGCGCAATGGGTTGTTGTTCTAGGAGCTTTTCTTCTTCTTTAATATAGATGATGGGACGTTTTTTTAACGGACAACTTTTGTAGTTAAAGGCCATTTTTGTGTAGTGTTAAACTAAAACAAAAAATTCTAAATAAACTTTTTTTTTTTTGAAAATCACAACTATTCTTAAGTGAGCACTAAATTATTTTGTGATTTCCGTAGCTGTTGTTGTTCACTGATTAAGCGTTTGCGATGTTATGACAGGGTAGCTCTTTGCGTCTTCTTTTATATGCCAGTTCTCTACATTAAAAAGGTGGTAGATTCTTGAATATTTTCCCATGTCCACACGTGAGTATATTTTTACCATCATATCTCTCAATTTAATTCTACTTCTCTTTCTCTCCCTTATTTTTCATATGAAAGGGCTGCTGCTGCTGGTTGTCATTTACGAATATGTGTGTGTTTTAGTGTGTGACTACGTATTCATTTTCTACCTGAACACCAGCGTTTCTGTGTGTTTGTCTGGTGACTGTGAGGGAGATTTTTTAATTGACAATAGAATTCACATTGGGAAGTTTTTTCAGTTCATAGTGGAAAATACGTCAGAATCCCTCAATGTGATGATTATCAAAGAAATTCACCTCAATCTTTATGAGCTTACAATTCAGGTACTAGAAACTGATCATTGACACTATTACATTTTTGAATCTATAAATTTTCACAATTTTTATAAAATGGTCAATATGGGCTTGCCATTATGTAAAGAATTTTGTTGGGTTTGGAAAAAGACCCCAAAATTATAGTTTTACATAAACTTTGTCTGTCAAAAAAAATTGAAGAGCATAAGATAATTTAAATTATTGTCTGGAAAAAAATATATATTTGTAATAAATTTTTAAATGTAATTTAAATATAGGTGCAATATTTCTTTAATATAAATAAGAAAGTTATTCTTTTGTATAGTTAACTTTTAAACATATGGATTTTTCCTTAACTCTTAAGGCTAACGACTTTACTAGTTTAAATGATATCGAAAAATTAGAGAAAAATTAAATCAACTAAATACGTTAATAATATATTCATTAAAATAGTATATTACAGTCGAATCTTGATAATTTGAAATTCAAGGGACCAGAGAAAGAGTTCAAATAATCGAGTTCTTATATTAACGAAAGTTTAAATTATCAAGAGGGAGAAACAAATTCAAATTAACAAGAGTTTCAAATTATAGAGTGTACAAAGACCAAACTTCAAATTATAGAACGTTGGCGGGCAAGATGTCATTTCTATAGAGCAACGCATATAAACTAAAATAAATAATTGTTTTATTTATTTTATATGTATGTACGTATGTATTTTGCATAAAACACAGCATATTAAAATAAATCAAATTAAAGAGCACAGAGCCAAAAAACTCAAATTATAGCGCGTTGGCGATCAATATGTCATTTAAATAATTTCAAATTACAGAGGGGACCAAATTACATAGACTTTTTCAATTTATTAAATGTTTTTCTGGGGACCTGGAAAACAGTTCAAATTATCACGAGATTCAAATTAACGAATTTCAAATTATCAAGAGTCGACTGTATTTAAAAATAACGTATTGCTAGAAAAAATGTTCACTTAAATTATATTAGAAAGCCTTTTTACAATATTTAAAAGCATATCTTCAGACTAGGGGTACAGAGTAATCTGACTAGCTTTAAGGTTGTTTCAAATTTAACCCTTAAATTTTTTTTAATCAAACTCTAGGATGATTAATCTTAAAAAAAATATTTTCTAAAAAAAACTTAAGAAAATATATACATACATATGTATGTATATTAAAAAAAATGTCAAAACCAAGCTCTAAATATATTTTAAAAAATTTTAAAAATATATATGGATATAGATTAGTTTTTAAATTATATATTTAATAATATTTAGTTTTTTATTGAACAGAAATTAGGCACGCAGTTACTTGAGCCCAAAAATCAACAGGTTCATACTCTTTGGGTTTTTTGGTGTTTAAGAAAATTCTAATAAAAAACATAAACTTTAAGCTTAGCTTGAGTAATTTAAATATTATATTATGTAATCCAACACAATTTTGATCTGTTTGGATAAGCCGTTATGACGTCGCCATATAAAATAAATACATAAGATATATTCTTCTAATATGGAATGACCGAAATATTATTTGGTGTATTTTAGCGGATGAGGAATTATGCATATAAAAAACTCACTTTATTTCTTATTTAATGCAGTTTTAAACTAAGCGTGAGTCACTTTTACACTGGTTTGCTAAGTTAATACAAAATTCGGTATGAACCAAAGAAAAAACAATATAAATTATAGATTTTAAAGATACAGTAACTTGGCGTAACTGACTTATCATCATCTGAAGTGTAATATTTAATATTTAATAATTCAATAAAATAAATTTTAAGCCAAACATGGATAGGATGAACAAGAAGCATGTCACCGTCTATGGAAAGCAAATTCATTTCATGGTACTATTTAAGGCACTCTGAAAAAATTTATATTATTTAAACTGCTTTTTATGTACCAAGCCAGTCTACATGCAAGCAAACTTAAAGAAGTGGCCGGGCTACCTACTAAAAAAATTTTAATTTAATGTGTATTAAAATTCATTTAATTTCTGAACGCCTGGGTAATGCCGGGTATAAAGAGTTAGTATATAGAAATGTAAAGTGCAATTAAAACTATGATTTTAAAGTTTACATGGACAGACGGACATCGCCTATTACACTCAGGAAGTTATTCTTAGCTAGTTGAATTTAAATGAGGTGAAGTTTGGACTTTCTTTTGTTGCAACTTACAGCACAAACGCAAAATACCCTACCACCTAAGGCGGTATAGGGTGTAAACATGATGACACAAATTAAACAACAAACGAAAGCAAGAACGTTTTATACCTACCTATTAGCCAAATCTGAATAATAATAATTTAATTTCTTTCATACAGAAGTAATCATTTGTTTTGCATTACAACTTGGTACATACATATGTATGTGTAAAGTAAAGTTTTTTTATTCCAATAACATTAGGTTGTAATTAATTTCAAAGCTCTTACTTATAATTTGAAGTGTAGTTGCAAGTTTTACTCAACCTGAACTTACAACAAAAAATGCTTTACTTTAAAAAACCTTTCCCTTCTCGCAAATAAACTTTTCCTCACCTGGTGCTTTTTTAGTTTGTACAGAGCTTTCATGGATAATATTATTAAGGCTTCTGTGTTGTTTTTATATTTATTTTTTGCATGTTTAATTGTTTTTGTTACAATAACATGAGTAAAACGTCTAGCCAAAGCGCTTGCTAGTATCTAAAAATAGAATATCACCATAAATTTTGTCCTAAGCATGCGTTCAAAAAACTATTTTGTAGCAAGAAATGGTTTACTTTGAATTCAAACAAGTTATGCAAAAAAAGTTCATTAAAATCTAAGAAATCAGAGAGACGTTTATTGCCCTATAACTAAGAAACCAGTATTAAAACGTGTAAATATTTTAGTTCTTAAGAATATATTATGGTATATCGTTGTACTTGAGTTAATTTAAATATTCCCAGTTACACCATGCTTTAGATGTCTACTACTTGAACTTGAAAAGTTTCCACTACAATTCCACGAACTCAAACATGCCAGCTAGCAATTCCCAGAAACTCTATATTCAAAACTCATATGACAAATTCCCAAATAATCAATTTGTATTGCAGCAAATACACTATCAATCCCCTACGGCACATTTGGATATCATCGAACACTTTAAATATGCGAATATTGACACATTTCTAAACACTAGAGCAAGCAATCCAAAAACATATTGTGGAAACAAACAAGCAATTGGGTATATGTTTACTAAAAGCAACAAACAATTTCCAGATCAGCTCCATTACAACCATCAAAAAATGTCGAAACAAATAATAGATTTTCATACACACAGATGTTAAAATACGTGAGTTACTATATGACACCTCACATAATTCCATCATAAACACAGATGATGCAGTTTTGGAAAAATTATTTTAAAAAAAAGGGAGAAGAAGTTGCACTCAAATCGTAATTTACCCACCATTTCAGGAAAAACCAAAATACAAATGAAAAACCCACCCCAATTAGAAATTCTTATATGAATTTCCAAATCACAAAGAAAAAACCCAAAAATAAACTCAAATGTGTAACAGTGTGGGAAATGAAACACAAGACACTGAGAAATTCCAACTTCAGAGACACAATAACAACAACAACTACAAATTATTGGTGACTTGTTGTACACACATACATACATACATACATACATCATTACTACATACCTTTATTATGATCATTTTTGTTGTTGTTTAAATCAAGAACGAGTGAATTGTTGTTGTTGGTAGGAGTCTGCCTGGTGGTGATGTGTCTGTAAAGTTGATAAATGTAAAATTATGATGGTGGCATGTGCTGCTGTTTGCTATAAAGTGTATTAATTTTGTTGGGTTTTTGCTTTAAAATTCACTTTTAAAACTTGGAGTAGGGGAATCGCACTACCATAACCATTTAAATTTTAAGGGAGTTTTTAAGATCGGACAAAACTTGTGCTGTTAAGAGCATGTTAAGTGGATACTAAATAGTTTTTGAATAGAGTAAAATAGAATTAATAAGGTTTTTAATTTAATATTATATGTATGTGCATATATCATTAAAAGTTAAGGTTAAATATTTTTTTTTAATAAAAAACTTTGCGTAAAATATTGTACATAATATGTACACCCAGTTCAAAAGTGACACAACTCAAAATTTTCATTTTTCGAGTTTATATGCTTAAACAATGCACAAAGCACTTGTTTATCTTTAAGAAAAATATCAGTGTATTTTGTTGTTGTTAACTGTTGCTAAAAAACAGTTATGTCTTTCTTTATGTTTCAATTGGTATAAAGTTGCAATTCATAAAAGTGATTTATCTTTAGTTGTGTCAGAAAAAATAATGATAATAGATCCCTACGTTAAGTGCTTAATAGTTTTAATTCAATTTCAATGGTCCAACGTTTTTGTTTTTAACTATTTTTATTTACATCAAAAACAGTTTATTTCGATTTCTGAAAAATTAAAAATTTTGAGTTGTGTCACTTTTGAACTGGGTGTGCGATATTTTCTATTTTTAATTTAATACCAAAATTTACGTTTTACCAAAAATGTGTTTTGTGCGTTTTTCACAACTTATGTTCTACTTAAACGTCAATTACCATAAGGAAAACCCCAAAAAGACATTAGAGAAAATAATAGGAAACTATTTTGTGATTGAATATGAAGCCTATTTTTCTTAAGGCTTTCGTTTCTAAAAGGCGAGACTTCTAGATCTTATACACGTACCCAAATGGTATTTTTGTTGGCAAAAAACATTTTTGGAAAAAATTAAAAAATTTTATGTTATAAGCTTTAAATAATTAATAGATTTATTTGTGTCATTAAATTTTTAATCATTGTTCTGAAAATGTTGGTTTTAAAAATCATAAAAAAATTTCAAATTGAAGACAGCATGTTTTTTTCGTTTAAAACCACACATTACACTGTGGCTGTTATGAGCGCAAATCATTCACATACAACAGTTAACTTTAAGGTTGTCATCACGTTTGCACATTTATATAAGTGATTTGTAATGTTGAAATATTTTTTCGACACAACAAATACATTGAGTTCGGCGGACATTATACTGAATTTTTATGCTTAGAATATCAAGAGCTTTTGATTTTTTATCTATTGCAATTTCATTTGACATTATTATTTGACATGAATCAAGAGATATGAAAAAATAATACAAACTGACAATTTAACCTGCTTTATAAAACCCCTATTAGAGACTGTCATTAATCTCTAAAACCATAGCGATTCATCTAAATTGCAGAGCAATCTAAGTCAACTAAAGGACTTTAAGAAAGTCCTTCTACCAAACGAAATTCCGAAATATTAAGTTCTTCATTAAGTCCTTAGTCGTGTTTAAAGACCAAATAAAAAATACTAAAATAGTTTAAGTATTGAAACCATAAAGGGGTTCAGTGAATTATTTAAAGTTGCGGTTGCATTTAAATAATCAACAGAACGTTTCGATTGTTTGACTAATGGAAATATACTTATGCTTAAAAAAATTTTAAAGTAGGTAACTTAATCTGCTGCCGTAGCAAACAGAATCCGTAGAACAAACTTCAAATATTTTGAAATGAGAGCAAATGAAATTGAGAACTATCACTTCAAAAATTTCAATATAATTTTGCTCGGATTAATTTTCTATTTATTAATATTATTTGGCTGAGAGACAAAAAACAAAAAAAGTTAGAACTAAAACACTTCAAAATCTGAAGTTGTTTTATCTAAAAGCAACGATTTATATTATTATAGAATTTAGCTGCATTGGATTTAAGTTAAACACGAAATTAACAAAATACCTAATACTGAAACCCTTAGTTCAAAGTTTCATGCTGCGGAAGCCAACTTTTTATTTCCATTTTAATTAGTATAAGGCTCCAAAATACATAAATATTTAGTTGTGTGAACGCTAACAAAAAAAAAGTAGGGCCTATTTTGGTTCATTCTCTGAAATTGTTTAGAATAAACCACAAGATTATATGGCCAATAAAACAAATTGCTGCCTTCCTAGCATCATCACGGTACAAACCTCCATTAACAAAACAAAATTTCACACCATGTTTCCTAATTTACATCTTTCCCGTAAAACCCCCAAAAACATAAAACCCTCACGTTCTTAATTTGGAAAAAACGCACTAAAAATTCCTCTTTTGAAAAGACAAAACTTCCCATTTAAAATGGAAAAAACTTTTGATAAACCCACCGGCGCAAAAACAACAACATGTATACAAATGACTTGATGAAAAATTCCAAATGCGAAAAAATTTTCCAATTTACAAACTCGCCAAGAGAAAACAAAAAGACCGCACCAAAACCAAAAATTTATTAATTTATAGAAAAACCAACCAAATAGTATGGGTGTGATGGGAAAAATATTTAATTCCCGCACAAATGCAACAACATTAATATTAGCCTAAAAGTACACATGCAGACAGACAGATATTTTTTAAACAGTCTATATATATAACACGTTGACGAACACATCTCATAGACTGCAAGTAAAAATTTTATGAAATACTCAAGTGCATGTTTAACGTGTGGAAAAATTTCAAAATTAATATGGGATTTTCCTGTTGTTGGAAAAATATAATTTTTCCTGCTTTATGCTTTAAATATATGTAAACATATCTGGACATACAACTTTTTTCAATACAAATTCTCAAATTATCCAATTACCGAGTCAAGAGATTATTTAATCAGTCGTATTCATTGCAATGACAATATTTGTGTTTGATTAGGAATTTAGAGAGCCCAAGCTTATCACTAAGCTAAAGAATTTTTTTTGTTTTACTTTAAGAAATATAAAAATACCTGATTACATAAGGAAATCTACTAAAAACAAAAATGTTTTTATAAGATATTTTGTGGACAGAAGAATTTTCCCAAACATTTATGTATTTGTCCAAGTACCTGAGCTCGACTTTAATGCAATATTTTCCCCGTTCATCGCTCATCAGCCAAGGAAAATCCACTTTTAATTGTCGCCTTTATTTTTGTTGGCTGCGTTGTCAATAATTTTAATTATCTTTACATCCACGTTCCAAAAACAATGGAAAAAACGTGTAAAATTTTTATTATTTCAAATTCCCATAATTTAGGTATTTCCTCGGATTTTCAGACTGCCGATAAGTAAATTACCCACTTAGGCAACTCATTCATTAATATGGAATTTCCAAATAGCATTAAATATGAGAATTATCATTGGTATTCCACACACACAAACACACGCACATACTTAACAAATTGCTGCGTGCCAGTCTGCAGACTGAGCTCTTAGTGACACACGTCACTTGTTGAACTGTGATGAGTCTGAGAGTACCTGCTTTGATGTTTATTTGTTTTTATCCTTATTTTCTATTCAATACTTGCTGTAATCATATTCATCCTGGTTAAACACACAAACTCATTAGTATTACTCAGTTAATTTACTACTCTAATATACATATGTATGTATGTATGTAAGTAAGTTGGGTATTTTTTTCCGTTAAACATTCATTCATAAATTTCTTTTTTTTATTTTTGTATGTATATTCTATTTCATTTTGTTTTTGTTTTGTCAGAGTAGCAGGTGTTATTTCTTTTTTTTTCTATGTATGTGAGTGTTCTCTTTCTTGTCAGACTGACTTGAAATGTAGGACACTTGCTAAAATTCACCACTTTTTTTGTTCTGATTTAGATTTTTTACAAATTTTTGCGAGGGAGTTTTCTGTTTTTGCTTTCAATGTTTTCTATACAATTTGTAATGAGTCTCATCCTATTTTTGCACCTTGACTTGAAATCTTTTGTTGGTGAAATCACAAAAGATTGCTTCGTGAAGAGTTATGGAAGATAAATTTGAAGAAACATCAGGCATTACTCAGACAGTGACGTGCAAGAATATTGTTTGAAAGCTGTTCGGAATAGGAAAGAGTAATAAAAAGATTTTGGCTATGCAAGGCTTAAGTCTTAACCTCCAGAATCCAAAAAACTAAGATAACAAGCATATCTACACCAAGAGAAAAAATATGGCCAAGTATGATCATGGTAATATGATCATAGTGAAATTGTTTATATCATTGCCACAAACATATTATTGTGTTCATAATTATGAATTCAGAAATTATTTATATGTTGATGTTTATCATTAACTTAGTTGTGGATAATCATAAATATGTTCCTCTCAGAATATATGATAACCATAATCTAAGAGTAACATATTCATGATTATCCGTAATCCAGATAAACATAAATTGATTCTTGCAATCATATACAGGGTGTCTGGTGGCAAATTTATATTTTTAAATACGATTATTTCAAAAAGTAATAAACGGTGCGGAGGAAGGGTGGCGCCGTTGGAATTATCGACTGTGCGGATTCGTTAGTCACGATGTCTCAGTGGTCGAGTGAGCATCGCGTGTTCGCGTTTTGTGAAACGATATTAAAGCGTTTTCGCACTGTAAATCCCATTTTTTGGAGCGGCAAGGCTCATTTTCACTTAAACGGCCACGTCAACAAGCAAAACTGCCGTTACTGGTCTCCAAGAACCCGCAACCCTCGATTGAAACATTAAAAACCATTTCATTGCCCAAGGTTAACTGGGCCATTTTTTTTTTGAAAATTCTCGAGGCCAGGCGAACAGTGTGTTCAATTCGACGGAAGATATCTATATGACATACTCTTTTAAAAATTAAATCCGCATTTTTATTTTATCGTTTTTGAAAATATAAATCTGCCACCAGACACCCTGTATATGAAATTGGTAATAGTGAAAAATATGACTACGATTGTGACAATCATCAAGATGATTTCAGTGACCATATATATAAATATATATTTAATCCTTTGATTCCCAGTGGAACATAGGGTCGCAACAAATGTTCTCCATTGTATTCTATTGGTAGACATCGATTTCATTTGACTCCAGGACACACCATGTTCACGCAACTCATTTTCAATTTGGTGTCTCCAAGTATTCGCCGGCCTACCAGGTCTCCTGGATCCTTAAGGAGTAATATTCAACGCACTTTCAAGTTAAATCATTCACTGGCTTTCTCATTGTGTGACCCAGCCAACTAAATTTACGCAACCGGATACTCATACATAAAGGAATTTGATTGGTTAAATTCCACAAATCCAAATTTGATGTCGTGGCAGGCCAGAATATCCCCTGTATACGCCTGAGGCAGCGATTTACAAAAGCTTGCATACAACTCATTTCACAACTCGAAATATTTCAGGTTTCACAGCCATACAGAAGCACAGATATCACATTGCTATTAAAAAAATTGATTTTTGTGTGGTTCGAGATATTTACGCTGGTTTTGCCTTACAAAGTCTATTTTTTATATCTTCCTTGTTGCCCCCTCTTTTTAAAATTATAGGCCCCAGGTAGCCAAAGATTTTATTATCGTCAATGGGTTGACTCGAAAGCTGGAAGTTCGTGTAGCATGAAGAATTTATGCGCATTGATTTACGTGCAGCAAAGGCTATTTTTAAAAAATTCCGTGATCAATCATGTTTTTGCGTGTAGTGCTAGATTTAGAATATTTCTAAATGGTTTTTACTTATGTTATGTTATTTACAACAACAATAAATTAGTGACTTTTATTATATGTCTAAGAGTGCAAAGCATACACATTACAGCAACAAAATAAAAATTTCTGATTTGTGCACATTTATTTAGCATTAGGTATTTCATTCTAATATTTAATAATTAATTTAAACAAATTGTGTTAATATGGTTAAATATTACGCATGAGAATACTGTACTTTCTACCCTCTTTACAAATTCTTTTTAGTGCCGGCACTGATTCTAAGGCCTGGTGTTTAGCTCTAAAATTGTATATCCTTCGTAACATTGCAAGACATTACGTCAACTGATGTAAAGGCAAAAAATAAAAGAATCAACAAAGTAAAATCGATCAACTTCAATTGAAATTCGAAGGTAAAAAGGAAATCATAGTAAAGAAAAAAAAAACAACATCAACAAGGATATTTTTTAAAACAACAGAAGCCTATAAATAATATACATACGTACATACATACACGCTCATATAAAAATGATGTGTGATATTGATGACAAAAGGATCTTTAGAATTAACTACAACAACAACAAGTAGACAATATAACGATTTTCTATTACTTACATAGGTATTGATATTTTTTAGCAAAATATATTAAGAAGAAGAAGATGAAAAAACATCAAATCACTGCCACGGGCCGACCGGTGTTACACAATAACAATAAGAAATTAAAAGTAACCCTGACAAATACTTATCAATACTACTAGCGCACACATACACACAGACTTCTATTACAAAAATAAAAACATAATTCCAATAGACAACAAAGGAATGAATCTTACAACCATTAAAAAAATTTAAAACAACATTGGGGTAAATGTTTTGAAAAAGCCAGCAAAAAGAATTGCTTCCAAGAAAAGAATCCTCCGGACCGCAAAAAATGACACTCATACATGTACCTATGTATGTACATGTACATACATATGAATGTACATTTTTATTGTAAAATATGATAAGAAAGAAAGATCATTACAGTTAGCAAAAGGACAATGTTGGAGCACCTGGCCTATTTAGTTGGAAAATTATCAAGAGAAATAAAACCGTTTCATCTTTATTATTTACGCTGAATAAATAAAGTTAAATCAAGTTGTAGTAAAAGGGAGGTTTTGAAATGACTAGGGATTTCTCTGAATTTGTGGAATAAATATGTGTTTGTTAAAATTTTGATTTTTTTTAAACTAAAAAAAATGTTCCTTGAATAGAAAATACTTTAAAAAAGTTTTATTAAATAAACAAAAATTTTAGAAATCAATTTTTATGGACTTCTAAGCCCTTTTTAATATACATATATGTTTATTAATTTAATTTTTTAATTTTAAAAGTTCATCAACAAACTGCAAAGATGGATAAGTAAAGGCAGTTGATAATGTATGAAATGAATAAAGTTTATAAAACTCTTGACAAACATAAAGTCTGTGGCAATTTTTTAAGAATCTTTATTATATTTTCAAGTTAAAAAATTATGAATTGATTTTTTTTTAACACAATTCCTTCTACCACCATTGTCCATGTGTCTCCCCCCCGGGGGTAGTTAGAATAGCATCATGATGAAATC
>NDXZ01002047.1:0-15931 GCA_003055125.1 Paykullia maculata
TATACCCTTATCACCTCTGGTGAAGGGTATAAAAACATTTAATTTATATTATGATAACAATAAAATAAATTTTTTTTATTTTGGCAAAATTTTTAATTTTTGAAAGGGTTAATAAAACCTAAATTAACCCGGTGTCTATTTTTTATTCTTTTTTAAATTCCTTTACATGTCCTTGTTTTAGTTCACTGCCATCACGTTTCATATTTTAATTTTTTTTAATTTTTTACCAAATCTGTAACCAAGGCGAATTCATATCAGGTGGCCTCAGTTCGGAGAGGATTTTTTTTATCCATTTTTTTTTATATGAAGTTTGACACTAGGCTTTACAAGAAGAGAGAGAAAATTATTTTTTATGTATGGAGTTTGACATTAGCATGACGAAAAAAAATAATCAGCTGATTAACTGAGGCCACCTGATATATATTCGCCTTGTCTGTAACATTCACATTTACATTGTCTACAATGAGATTCCCATTAGAAACTCTCTTTTGTGTCTAACAATACTCTTTAAATGCGAGGGTGTTTTCATTAAAAATTCATCCCAACAAATTAACAAGAATAAGCAACTAACAACAACATGAATTGCAGTGAGACTTAATTCCGTTTTGTTTACACTGTAATTCTTTACATTGCTGTTGTTTTGAGTGCTTGTTTTTTTTTTGCTTTATTTTGGTTTACTTCCATTTTGTTCCCCCACTTGCAATTGTCTCTGGCCTAAACATTTTCAAAACGAAAGTTTCAGTTCAGTTCATATCGGGTTTTCATACGAGTTAGTGGTTTATTGGAAATTTAAACGCTAACGGGATTTTTTGTGCTTGTCAGTTAATAAATAATTAAAAGATAAACAACAAAAAAGAAAAAACCGCAACAAACACATTTAAAAAATTGCAAATTTTATTACACGATAAAATATTTTATCCTAAACGTAAAAGGAAAGAAAACAAAGTTTGTATTTGCAAAAATTATTAAATCTTTAGGTCTTTAAGGCCACTTAAAACGAAAGTTTACACGAAAAGTTGTTTGGTAAAATTTTCCCTAACGAGAGAAAAAAAATAAAGTGGATAAAATAAAATTTTAAATATAATATGTGTAAAATAAAAATAGAACTCTAAAGAAATAAAATTTTAAAAAATAGTAAAAAGTGTAAAATATATTTTAAAAAATTGTAAAAAAATTTAAAAAAAAATGTTGCATAAATTTTAAAAGTATTAAAAAAAGTTTCCGTGTAAAATGTTTAGGTTTTTGTTTTCTGACCTGGTGAAATATAGGTGGATTTGTAAAAATAAGAAACACAACAACAACATTTATTATAAAATTTAAGGTAAAGTCTTGTTATTTCTACAATTAACATCTGGGGACAAATTGAGTTTTATGTAAACAACAACAAAGCATGAATTTTTCATTAATGACAGTGTAATGGTTACAACTATTTATTCTTTAAAAGGTTAAGCATAGTGCGTTAAAAAAAGGACCTCTTAATAAAACTGGCAATTACGTTTGAATTTTAACTATAGTTTTGGGTTTTTAAAAAAATTTTTTGTTTTTTCTTAGTTTTAAATATTTAATAGGTGTTTTGGCAAAGAAAAAATTTCGTAAAAAATGTAGGTTGTAATAAATTTATTTTTTTAATTAACAACATTTCTGTTAAAATTTAGATATGAAGTGACCTCCTTGAATTTATTAAAAAAATGCGTTTTATTTGCTTAATGTTTTTGGAAGCACTAACTGGCCAGGCATACTAATTTAGCTAATTTGTTTACAAGCCCGAAGTTCACGATGCCTTAAAGTAGAAAACTATAAGCTGCATCAAATATGAATATTCGGCCTCAATTATTCAAAACATTTCTTTATTATTGTTCGTCTCTGCTACACTTTTTATACTATAAACAATTAAGAATATAACAAACATGTTAGAATTTTTAATCAAAGGTATTTTAGTTTTGGAAGACTAATTTTGGTTCTATTTATATGAATTAAGAAATATATTGTGGACAACTCCAGACATCAAAGCTGATAATTTGGTGGTGGAGCTCGTTTTATATAAAATGTATTTTACATATCTCTCGTCGCTTTTGCGGTCCAGATGCAATTGCGGTCAAAATTCTTATTTTGTAGACGATTTATAATTTGTGACGTTTTGTTTCGCTAAAATCAGCTTACATATGTCAGTTGTTTGGCCAGATTTGAAAAGATAACGCTCTAATTGAAATTTTGTCTTATTGCCTTCATTAACATATTACACACAATCAATGTTTCATATATTTTACACACCATTAATCAATTACATGTTAAAACACACTTATCTATTTTTGCGAATTTATTTATTATAAAAAGAACGAATAGAAAATTGTATCTTCTTTTTCCTTATACATACATATGTACATATGTATGTTCAATACAAATTTTAAAATTTTATAATTTATAGAATACTATTGCCAACTAAATATTTAAAAAAACATATGCATATTTTTAACATATGTTTGTAGTTGACATTAAATGTATTCAAATGGTTTAAAATACATAAATATGATATAAATCAACATGAAAAAAAGTCGGAAATAAAAACTATATATTACTACGGCAGACAAAGTTTTTGTTTAATAGAAATTTCGAAAATGCATTCCACTCGGCTAGTGTCGGTAAAATTTACTTTTCAAAAATTATTATTCATTCATTATCACAAATAAAAATAAATTTTCATAGAAAATTTAAATGAACTAGAGCCAGAATTAAAACTAAAATAATTGTCTTAGAAATTATATTTCTTTTAAAAAAATTAGAGACAAACCTAAACAAGGGCGTTAAGCGTTGAGGTTTATTTCGCCCAGCGCTAACGCTAAAGGGACATACCTAAACAAAAGCCGCAACGGTATGTCAATAATAAAAGCAGGGTTAAAAAACATCTGACAACCCTGTGGTTTTTTGACAACAATTTGTTTTTTGATTATCTTATTTGATTATCAATATTTTTCAATTTAAATTTAGTTTTACTTTTTTTAAACTTTCAGTTGTAATTTTTTAAACAATTTTAAATTTCACTTCTAAACGCCTTGTTAAAATTGGTTTATCCAAACGTCGTGCGTTACCGCCGCGGTATTTCGGTTTGCTTCATACAAATTGTATGGGCATAAGGATTTTTGACAGCTAAAAAACGCTTGCCGCTCTTGTTTAGGTTTGTCTGTTATTGTGACCATACTTTTGAACAGGTCGTTACATATTTCCTCAAAATCTTTTGAAACTTAAAATTTTGATGAAAATATAAAGTTTGGCTTTAAAGGTAACACATTTTAGCCACAGTTGGATGTAGGCCGCTTCCCAACAAAAAAAAAAATAGTTTGGAAGCAGTAAATGTGACTATTGCATACCTACTGCTTCTTTAATTACCTTTTGAAACTATTAGCTTGCAAAAGTGATGTGCAAAATGAATGTAATCAGTACTTTCTTTCTTTAAAAATATCATCAAGAAGCTCTAAAGCAGAGCCTCTACGCAAAGAATCTCATACAAAAATCATGTAATCTTTCATAGAAGTGGAAGCGGTGTACAGCTGCACTCTGCACATTTTAAATTTCTTCATCATGAAGAAATTAATTTTTAAAAATATTAAGTTATAGCGTTCAAAAAAATTATTAAATTTTTTTCCAAAACTATTAAGAATAAGGTGTTTTCAATATCACTTTTGCAATCTGCTTTGAAATTTTTACAAGTTAACGAATTAAGTAATTAAATTCGGCAACAGTTCTACTGTAAAAATATTAACTTTATAAAAAACAAGTAAAAATACAAAATCATTTTTTACTGCATTTTAATTAGTAAAATTCAGTTGTTAGAAACAAGTCAGCCAAAAATTGCAGCTGTCGTGTTTATGGTAAAAAAAACACTTGATTTATTCAGTTAATTATAAATTTTGTAGGTTTTTTCATATTTTTACTTTGATTTGGCGCCTTATTATCGGCAAATAAGTAGGCGACATTGTGTCATTTTTTACATTTTCCTTTACAAAAATGTGCCAGAAAGGTTTGTAAAATTAAAAAAAAGAAAAGAAATTTGTTTTTAATTTTTTAATATTTATTATACGCATAAAATTAAATTTTGACATTAGAATACAATTCAAAAGCTAGTGTTTATCTATTTAAATTTGTCCTTGTCCTGAATCTTAAATGCCCCTTCCCAGATTACCCCTCTTGGAAGCATATAGCTTTTACAAAGTATCTCCAACTTAAAAGGTTTGCTGCTTTAAGAACTGTAGCCTTAAGACTCAGCCCTTCAATAGTTATATTGTCTTTTTTCCAGTTGCGTTAAGTCGATTACTTGGAAAATGTTTAATTCTTTTCATCGAATGTTCCCGAATTTTAAATACAAAGATTTTGTAACAAAGTTAATCCCGCTTCTAATTTATTTGATTCAATAATTTAAAATTATGTTGGCAAAATAAAAGTGAATTGGTATCACTCACCACCGCCTAAATTTATATAACTGGCAAATTTTAATAATTTTATCTATACTTTGGCCCAGAATTAGTTAGTTAATAGTTTTTAATTTTTCCTTTCAAATTTACGTTAATTCTTTCGCCCAATATAATTAAATTCAATAATAAAATTTCATTTAATGCCTGGCCCACAAAATGCGAAAGTTATTTTCTTTCGAATAATTATATTTTAAACAAAAACAAAAAGTTTAAATTTGGTCTTGTTTAAAAAATATATTTGTTTGATTGAAAATATCGTTTGCATTTTATATAGTATAGAGTAAAAGAATAATCGCTTTGCAGCCTTAAAGTATGCTTAATAATTTAATCCAAGTATTTTAGTTCTTATTTTAATGTTTTTTTTTAAATGTTAAAAGAGTCATGTTATTTATTTTAGTTTTAACGTTTGTCAATTATCTGCTTCTTTAAATATATAATCCAAAGAAATATATTTAATTTGTTCTCTTTATTTCTTAGATAAATAGAAATGTTTCTAAGAACAGTGTTCTTTCACCTTAAAGTAGACTTTATAAATAGTTTTTGTTTCCTTTCTATTGAAACATCACCCAAATGTGTATATTGAAAGTGCTGCAGCCTAGAAGTATGCTTGAAATAACAAGCAAGAAAAATAAAGTAAAGATAGAAATAAACGCTGACACAAGTAAATAGTGTTAAAATCTTGTTTACTTTTGTCAAACAACCTGCATAAGCCTGTGTATTCTTTTCATCTGTTCCTACGTTCTCTTCATAATAAATTCGTGCCCCTAAAATCTTGCTATGTTTTCTTTCTTTAATTTTCAGTTTGTTTGCGTTCATTTTGTGTTGGAGTGCGCGCTGAATTGTGTAGAAGTGTGCAATGCAGTATCTGTTTTGCTTTTTGCAAGAATTTACTGCTTCACTAAAATACTACTTTGACATAGTTTTTCTTGTTAGTGTACGATTTTTCTTTTCTTATGCTAACTTATGTATTGCTGTTGTTGTTGTCCTTGTTATATCTGTATTAGTCTCTATGGTTTTGCATCTATTTCCGGTAAAGTAGGGTAAAGTTTTTATAGAGGTTAGGGGTAAACTGAGGAAGGAGGTTAAGCAACGTAGTCTACCGCCGCTATGAAAATATTTTTCTGTTTTTTTTTGACAAATACGCACAACAGAGTTCAAGGAGCATTCTTGTTTAGTTTCATGGTTACGATGTTTTTTTATTGTTTAATTTTTACTATATAAATACATACATATATGTATGTATGTTTATGTATGTATTTGTATACATATAAATATATTTATAGTTGTAGTCTTTTTATTTAAATGCTATTTTTTGCACCGTATTTCTAATGTTTTTTCTCTGTATTTTTTTTTAACAATTTTATTTTTATTTACGTAGTTTATGCGACATTTAGGATTTAATGCTTGGTTGCTTTAGTTAAAAACTTTTCGTAAATAAACTGGCATTTTTCAAATGTTTCTGCTTGCAGTACGTTTTTCATGGTTGTATGGTCAAAAATATTTAAGAAAAAGAACTTTAAATACCCAGTAAATAGATAAGCTGTTGACAGAAAATTGTAAAGATTTTTTGTAATATATTGCCCATCTTTTCCGTCTTTTGAAATAATGTTGGTTACTGTTAGTGGTACAAATGTAAAAACTTGTTCCTTATAAATGATCTCTAAAAGAATAAATAATTATGAACAAAAGGAGTTGCAAAAAGCTATTGTTTATAAAAAGTTGACTCTTTAATGCATGAAAAGTATACTTTAAGGCCTTTTAATAATAAAAATGTTGCCTATATTAGGGATTATAAAAAAATATCCCTTATAATAGAATTTTTTCAAATGGCACTTAAGTATATTGATTTTCTTGGTTTCCCATTATTAAGTTACATTTTTTATGCTTTAAAAAATGTCTTTTAGACAGACATAAATATTGTTTTACTATCGGATTACCCAATCTGTCTATATTTAGCCAGTAAAATTCGTAATATTTACGTTCTTGTTTTTTATGAACTGCCTACTTGCAGTTGTTTATAGCATAGAAATTATGCTGCATATTTTCAGGATAAAAAACTTAACAAAATTATTCTTCTTTGTATTTAAAAATGTTTATAACATAGACTCTTTAGATATTTTTTTTATTTATTTTTTTTTTATATTTATAAAATGATATAAGAACGCTTATGTTGTTTTTTTTTGTATCACTTCGTTAATATAATTTACACAATTTGTTTCTCTTTATATCCCAGATAATTCAAATTCATATTTGGGTGTAAACATTTTTAAGATTTTTTCTTTAATTGTGAATAATTAGATTTGTAATAAAGAAAGACGTTTCTGTAATTTTTACTCTTTAACCCTACGGTCAATGACCGGGTAACCGGGTAACTTTTTCAACTTTCAAAAATGCTCGCAATTCTATAATAATAAAGATATTGCAATAAAACTTCTGTTCTTTGCAATTAAGGTGCTTATAAACATTAAAAAAAAAATATTGTTAATTAGATCAACGTGTAAAACAGTTTAACGTTCGACACTTAAGCCAGTTAACGAGCGGCTACCCCATTACCCGTGCTGGTTGGAGTCAAGTTTTTGTATGTGGGATCAAATTTTTAGAAATATTCCCAAAAAAAGTATATTAAAAACTAACAATATCCATCAATAACTAGCTGAGATATAAGCAGAAAAAGACAACCACCTTAACTCTAATATTTTGCAGCTTTTGGATAACATATAGACATTTGAATAAAACTGGTATAAATGAGCTTCTGCAAAAAGCATTTTATTTGTGTATTTTTATGTGGTATGATATAAAAAATTTATACAGATTAGTACAACAAAGTTGTTTTTAAAAATTTAAAAGAATATCTAATGCGAAAACCTAATATTTAATATAAAGGTACAAACAAGTATAAAGGGGTACTAGGGTACCCGGTCATTGACTAACGTATATATTTTTGGCCATTGACTGTAGGGTTAAATATATTTTGCGATATTAAGGTGTACACAAGTTTGTCAGTTTGCATCTTAAACACTATGGAATAATTATTTTATGCCCAAAAATGTATAAATAAATACACTTGCTCCTAATAAATTCCTGAGTCAATTAGGCTATGTTCGTCTGCATGTAGAAAACATTCTGATGTATAAACAATTATGCCAAATTAAATGATATTTTTACAAATTTTTCCTGGTTTTATTAATATTTGAAATGAGCTAAGTCCACCAAATATATGAAAATGATAAATAGGATTAGGAAAGAAATCTTCGTATAACTCAAAAAGGAGTATGTGACAAGATAATATGTTTTTGAACCGGTACCATTCAAATGTTGTACACAAACTATAAACTGTGTTTTTGACGTTTTTAATGCTATAGATTTGTAGAAACTTTTTACTTGAATTAATGTATTATCAGATTTGTGTAACTAATATTGCAAATTATTAAATTCGTATTGCAAATAAGTTATACATGGCTTTGTTATGTTTGCATCAAACAAAGTAAAGAGATATTTGTGTAGTTACTGGCAAAATTTTATTTACTTTTTTAATGAATGTTGTTACTTTTGAGATCGTTCTATGCATATGACATTTAATTATTATTTTTCTCTTTATACCATTCACCTAAGGTGATGAGGGTATGTACAGCTTTGTCATTCCGTTTGTAATTTCTACAATATTTATTTGTGACCCCATAAAATATTTTATTTTAGCTATGTCCGTCTGTCCGTCTGTTGAAATCAAGTTTTCTCATCAATCCGATGTCGTATAGACACGTTAGTAGTATTAAACAATCAGAAATTCTTCTGAAATATTTGCTATTGAAATCCAGTAAAATCGCCTAATTACTGACCGAGATATAAACCAAAAAAGACGACTTCCTATTTTTTTTTTACTCAAAAATTATTATATTTGTGTATAAAACGTGACTTTAGGGAAAATTCCAGAGAAAAAGTTTTCGAGATATAGGTAAAAAAATGTTTTTTTTTTTTTGCACATAATTACATAGATACACGTAGTGAAGGGCATATAAGATTTGGCACAGCCAAATATAGCACTCTTACTTGTTTAATCTAAGCACGATTATTTGTCAAATCGATTAATGCAATAAATTAAATTTTACTAATTGTCATTAAAGATGGCTCATCCTTCATATAGTTGTGCTCCTGGCAAGAGTGAAAGGAATAAATATGTTTTATATCGGTTTTGATTTCTGTTCTCTTACCTAAAATAATATATCATGAATAATAATTTTTTGTTTTTTAAAATTAAAAGTGCTTTTATTATTTGCTTTAAATTTTACAAAAGTTTCTTTAATGGAGTCTAATGGAGCATCATCATACCTTAATTATTAATTTCGATTAATTTTTATATGATTTATTGATATATTTTTTTTACTTTTAACCCAATAATAGAAATTTAAATTGAGAAATAACAGAATTTCTATTTCCTGGGTTATCTTATCAATTTAATGTAGCTTCTCGTATGCAGTTAAGTCCACTCAATCTAACTCGTCTCTGTCATTCTTTCACTCATTTTGTTTTTGATTTAGTTGCTGGGACGTCACTTGCTCTTCTCAAGCTGGAAAGTTTTTCTTAAACATGATAAGTTTCATGGTTATTTGAGTCAGCTGAAATAAAAAAAAAATTAAAATTAAAAAGAAACAACTTTAATACACATTTACTTTTAAGCGTTTGAACAGAATAAACTTTTCAACAATTTATGTGTGTTTTCTTTTCATTTCACTTTAGCTAAAATTTTAATTATTTCATAAAATTAACGACTTTCGCAGAATGAAATATGAGTCATAAATCAAAAATTATGAAAAAAAATTTTAAGGAAACTAGAAATTAAGAATTTGTAAATAGAATTTATATTTTATTATCGAAAATAAACATTTTAAAGTGTACTAAAGACAGCTGTATAAAGTATTATTGAATGTTAGAAAACTTGAAATTAAGTTTAAAAATCAAATTTAAATATTGTAAAATATAGCCTGGAGATTGAAAATAAAATTTAAAATGCTTTCGAATACCAAACTATTACACAAAACTTTAAAAACAGTTATTAATTCGTATTTAAGCTTAATTTTTTATTATTTCGAAAATTGAATAATTAAGACTTTTTTGCATTTATGACGATTAAAATGTTTTACGAACGTTGAAAAACCTAAGAGACACTTAAACAATTGTAAATTGTAAAAAAAATAAGACCCAAAAATAAAAAGTTTTCTTCAATGTTCAAAAATTCGAACTAAGTTTCGAAAAAAATTAAATATTAAAATATTATATTTAAGAGCTGTATGTGAAAAGTGCATTAGAGCTTTTGGGTCGTATTCCAATTTTTCTAAATCAATATTTACATAAGAAACACCTTAAATAGATTTACAGGATAACATTTGTTTTTAATTTATAAAGAAAGAAGTTAAAATTAGAAAGTTCATTAAATATTAACTTGTTTATTTGTATTATGCGAAATTTATGTAAATTGTTTTCTATTCCACTTTGACTGGCATTTAAATCTATTCATTTGCTCTATTCATTCTATCGTAACCGATTGACTTAATTTTCGTTTATTTCCAAAGTAAATAAATAGTTTTGCAAGTAAAGCTACCAAAGAAATTACATTTCATGTTTCAAACCTACTGCCTTCAAATTCCTGTAAATTAATAAATCTTATTCTTCTTTTCCTTTTCCTTTAACTTCAAATGGCTGTTGCCTCACCCTTGTAATTAATATAACGATTTCATGATAATTTAACATGCTGGCAACCGCTACTATGATTGCGATGACGGGGTGTTTATCAGTTTAGTCAGTCAGCATGTCTGTTTGTCGTCCGTCCGTCCGTCTTTCCTAAATAGTTGTTACTAACAACTGCCTGTTATAAGTATTAAGTTGTGCGAGAATGGGTGTGTGTTTCTGCAATAAAATGTTTAAAGTGAGTGAATGAGCCTGAGATTTCAAGCGGAAACGGAAATACGCTGAGTAGTTGTTGTTTTTGTGGTGTTTGTTGGTAGCTTTACATTCATTTCATTTTCATTATTATTATGTTAATTCGATAAGGGATTTTTTGGCTTCTCTTATTCCCCTCTGCTGTATTTAAAAAGCAAAGAAAAAAAAACACTAAAGTACACTATTGTGGCGCATTACTTTGACAATTTATGCCTTTTCAAATAACAAAAAAAAAAATATATAAAAATTTGTTTTCCCCTTCATACTCTTGTATTTAACGCTGTTTTTTGCAATTTACTAGATCCTAAATTTTCTATATGTTAATCGTAGATTTTTCAATATATTTTCCACTTTCGAATTTTCATTTCAAGTGGCTTAAACATACTCAGAGAAGAAAAAAAAATAGAAAACCAGACGAGAGGGAGATACAGAGTAGTATAAAATGGTTTTCTTTTTCAAAAGCTTCTCATACTTGAGTTGATTTGAAAATGTTTTTATGTGTATCTCGTTACATAATTTTTTATTTTATTTTATTTCATTTTAGAATTGTGGCCATAATATATTCATACATAGAAATATTACAAAGAAATTTTTTAATGTTAATTTTCCATTTAAATGTATTTATTTAAAGCATCTTAAAGATAATAATGATTTAATGTAATGTGGAATAGAGGCGAAAGTTAATTTGTTTATGTTCAAGTACAATAACATTTGAATAAAAAATATTTTAAAGTAATTTCAGTTTATTCACTTTCTTTGTATTTGAAATAACAAACAAACAAAAAATGTTTATAGTTTTAATGTTCATGATTATGAACCGGAAAAATTGCTATTTGAATTTTATATAGAGAAAAAAAAACAAAATAAACAGAATTATTATTAATTTTGAAGGACTTTAGAAAAGTTTTAAGTCTAGACAATGTTAAAATAGAAAATGAAAATGATATTTAGAAGAGCTTTTTCAACAAGTTTTGGCATAATGCATGAGGTTTCTATAATTCCATACCCCCCACCACACCACCACAACAAAAAAATTTAAAATTCTTAATTCGGCCATGACGAATCCTAAATATCCCTTAAAAATTACAAAATAATATAAAACTATAAGTTCTTAACATTAAATAAATAATGAATTTTTAAAAAATAAATATAAATAAAAACTTTTTAAAGAAAGAAACTTTCCATTGAAATATAATTTCCTGCAAGTATTCGTTAATAAGGAAGTTTTTATTGTTTTTTATAATTATTTAATTTTAAATCCCTTTTAGCAAACTAAAATATTTTTAAAACAATTCTTTTTCACAAAAATTTTTTTTGAATTTTCTTTAACTTGGACAATTTATCTTATTTTCAAAACCGAACTACTTAAACAAATTATAAGCAGTTTAATTGCACTTAATATGGCTTTAAAGTCTGGCCGTGATAGATTTTCTTACAAATGGATATGGCCTAATCGACTCGGAGAGTCACAGTGACCGAAAATATAAAGACTTTATTGGATTTTCCATATATATTTCTTACATATGAAATGACAAACTTTTTTGTTCCCTCTGTCACCGCTCATGGTGTTTGAGGGTATTTAAACGTATATATTTGTAGTTGGCAGTGGCGCCGCCCATTTTTCTTAACAAAATGATGGATGGTTATGGGAACTAATTGCTTTTGAAAAGTTTTTTAATAATCGTTTAAGTAAAAATAATTGGAAAAGAAATTGTAGTTAAGTTTGCCCCACTTCAAATAATCAGATTGTCATAAAAACTCAATGCGAAACTCATTCCTTTATATTAATTGACTGATTGATACCTAAGCTAATAAAAGCGTATTAAACAAATATTATTTAATTTTTTTCTTATTTCCTCCCCTTATTCTATGAAGATAAATTTCATTAATGGATTTTTTTTTTCATGTAAAAACTTATTAAATTTTAACTCCTTTTACATCCATTTGTTTTTTAGTTTAATACTTTGAAAAAGGACTTAATTTAAGTACACGTTGTAACAATATATTAAACATTTTATTTTATTTTTATATTTTGTAATGCGGTTTTATACAATATTATTTCCTCTTACAGTCTAAGCTCGTTAAAACGTCTACTTAATTTGATAAATTCGCAATATAAAAGAATAAGATATTTCTTTTGAATTATCTGCCTTAAGAAATAAACATTTTGCATTTTTTAACGTCGGAAAAATGAATGTAAGGAAAACTCTTGGGGAAAGTATTATAAAACAAATTAAAATGAGACAATCGATAAATTAAGAACTTCTACAAAATTATTAATTTTTAAATGAATTCTTCTCTTGCGATTATTCTGGAAAATATTTATTTAAGGCGCTAATAAATTACAAGACTTTATTAAAGCTTATAAATCATAGTTATAACGATAAAAATGTACGTTTTACTGTTTAATAGTAAAGATCCTTAATCTATATGTCTCCATGTAAAAAGCTCCCTCATTTACAATAAATTTTACTAGATTTTCCTACCAGTGATGACAAAAAGTATATCATTCCGTATGTAACTTCATTAAAGACCATTAATAAGTCGTGTGGCTTTTTAAATCGATTAAGCTATGTTCGTTTGTCTGTTCGTAAATGTAAAATTACTCATTGTGTCTAAACAAAAAATTTGGCCGGACTAATTTGAGGTCTCTCTTTTTTTATATAAAATTTTTGTTTAGACACAATGAGTGAATTCGCCCTTAGTGGGGAAGCATTTTAATGGCCTGAAAATTAAAATAAATTGAATCAATTTAAACTAAATTTCTTTATACTTACTTTAACTTCTTCAGGTCCGCATTTAATTGTTTTCTTTCCACAGCAGCTTCTCATGCCCTGTTCAGTTATTTACTAAATAATTAAATTTTTGTCTAAGAAATTATATCTTAATTTAAAAATTATAACTTTTAAAGGTTCTCCAATATGCCATAAAATTATTACTTTTTATATCGGAGGTATCACAACCCTCATTCAAAATAAATTTTATTGTCATAATCCATACAAATCCCTTAATAAGAAATAATCAATTTTTTTCATATGTGGGATTGATTCTATTTGCTTCATGGTTAAAATTCTCTAGTACATATTAGAATTATCCAAAGTCTTAAGGTTTTGTTTCTATATTACCAATTACCCCCTGTTCCTGTTTTTAGAAACAAACAAGTAAAATGTATTCAAGATGTAAAATAAAATGTATTTGAGTTGTGTTTTAGGTGTCACTACCACTTTTTGCTTATAGTTTATAGTTGCATCTTGTTTATGAAATAATCTACACAAAGTGTGAGTTTTCAAGTTACACGATAAAAGCTATTTGGTTTGGACGTTGCCACGTCTTTTAATATAAGTTAAAAAAAATGAAGTCCAATGTTCTTTCTAAGAAAAGAAATACTGATGTTCTAAATTTTCTAAAAGTTTAGGCGTAACTAAGTCACAAACTAACGCCCCATTTTTATGGAATACACACATACATATATAAAGGATGTTTTTTATAGACGATATAGAACTTTGAAATAAAATAAAACAAAGATAATTTTCTTAAATTGGCATGAAATTTACTTGATTCGAAAGAAAATCGTCTGGCATCATAATTTAAATATGACTTCTGGCATATGACCGCCGCAGCTGGCTTGGACGTAGTCAAATCTGAAGGTTCCATTTTCGATGACTTTTTCCAACATTTGCGGCCGTATATCGGCAATAGGGCGGCGAATATTGTCCTTTACGTTGTCAATCGTTTCTTGCTTATTGGCGTAGACTAGCCACTTCACATGTCCTCACAGAAAATAGTCTAGCGGCGTTAAATTGATCTTGGTGGCCAATTCACGGGTTCGAAACGTGAAACTATGCGGTTACCAAAAGTTTCTTTTAATAAATCAATTGTGGCATGAACTATGTGACATGTTGCGCCGTCTTGTTGAAACCACAGCTCCTGCACATCATTGTTTTGTCAATTAATGAACAAAAAAGTCCATTATCATGGCTATATAGCGGTCAGCATAGACTGTAACGTTCTGACCAGCATTGTTTTTAAAGAAGAATGGACCGATGATTCCACCAGCCCATAAAGCACACCATAGCGAGTTTTAACTGTATTTTAATATTGTTGCTACATTTTAAAAATTTTACAACATCTCACACTCTTTGCCACCCTCTATCACGCTCTAGCACTAAAGAAATAACTCCCTAAATCCCTTTATGTATCTAAGTGTGTTTTTTGCAGGAGCTTTTCTAATGCTTTTATCTCGACTTTAAATTTTTTTTAATGCTCCTTTAAATGTGTAAAACCAAAAGAGGTGGAGAAACGGAGATAACAGGGAACTCTATGTATTATTTATGACTTTATATGCAATAAAATGTAAACATAAAAATAGATATATTGCAAAAAGTGAAATATTTATATATTTTTATTTCCTTCTATGCTCTATCGCACACACATACTCACACATGTAAATGTTATTGTTGCTGTTGCTGCTACTGTTGTGGTTGTTCTTGTATAAACCTTTAAATAGAATGTTGCAATAGAACGAACATTTAATGTGTGTTTGTAAAATTTCTCTCTTTTATATATATTATGATATTCTTTTAAATATTTATATTTATTTTCTATTTAAAATTTATAGTTTTTTTTTTTAATAAATAAATATTTATTGCAAAAACAAAAATACCTAAACATTTTTCAATTATTGCTGTCATTAAAAGTGATAAAACCACAAAGACATACATACACACATATTTTAAAAATATTTAAGAAATGTCTATTATAGTTGCAATTGTTTTTATTGTTGTTGTTGTCGTAATATCCATTTTAAATTAAAATAACTAATTATTTGAACAACATACACACACACGTGAATATTTGTGAAATTTTCTTAATTGTTTGCAATCATTGTTAAACAATTTCCTTTGCAAGAAATTTTTTTTAAATATATGCAAAACTAAACAACAAAAAAAAAACACATAGAAGTTAATTATTCAGGAAATTTGTGAAAAAAACAACACCACATGAAATAATTTTCAATTTATTATGCATTTTGGTTATATTAATTGCAGTTGGTTAAAAAAAAATGCAATAGTTTTTAGTATGAAACTAAATGAGTTAAAGCATAAGGTTTTGGTTGAAGTCGGATTAAAAGGCATCCTACACTTAATATGTTGTAAAGGTAACTTTTTTTAATTGCAGTAACACAATATTGTTTTAAAGAAAATGGCCCCTAATAATAGTCGTAAACAAATTATACTTTAAGAGTTTGAAAAAGTATACTTTTTGTATACTATAGACGTGTTAAAATATACTTTTTACGTAAAAGCCGACTTTAAACTAAAAAATAGCTAAAGCTGTTTTTAACTTACCTAAAAACACAAACTAGCAGTCCACATTGCCTTCCTATTTTTTTTTTATATAAAATTAACTTAAAAAGGCAATAAATCCTTTAAATATTGAATTTTAATTTTTTTTCTTTTCAATAAATAAAAATATTTAAGTTTTTTTGTCATTTCTGTTTATACCCTTCACACACACACATGTGTTAAGGG